>JAJIBD010005995.1:0-122500 GCA_021461705.1 Cryptotis parvus
AGTTCACACTCTGGTGTTTAAGGATTAAATTAAGAGTGATGTCTATATTTCACTGGCATTATTATTCAACTGCTACTCCCTGAAGGATCTCCTGTTCCTTAAAAAATAAATAACTATAACTTTTAAAACAGACATTGGTAAAGTCTCCACCATTTTCTTCTTTCAATTCCTATATTTCATTGATGGCTGACTCCTTATTCTTAGCCTTCTGCCGAAGCAAAAAGTGTCTTCTGCCTCAGATACCAGCTAGCCAACAGGAAATCACCCCAAACCTATCAGTAACATTGAGTTAAAATGAATATATTAAAATATGTAGAATGTTAATAAATGAACGGTTTAGTATAATTGGCACCAAAAGTGATGGCTAGTATGATGCAAGATACAAGTCATTTAAAAGGGAAATTATATTGTTAAAAGTTAGGCAGTGGGGAACCTGCCATGGAGGTGGGCTGGGGAAGCGGGGGGGAACCGGGGACGTTGGTGGTGGGAGATGGGCACTGGTGGAGGGACGGGAGCGGGAACACTGTATGACCAAAACCCAAACATGAACTTTTTAATTGTATATCTCTTTTTATTTGTATATCTCACGGTGGTATAATAAAATACTTAAAAAAAAAGGCAGTGGGAAGAGAGAAGCTAAACAGCTATCAATGAAACAAAAAGATTCTGGGGAGGCTCTTACCCTAACAAAAGTCTTATTTGAGAGAGAAATAAAAATATTTCTATTTCTAAAAATAGAAAATTTATTTCTATTTTTCAGTTGCTTGATAGAGTAGGCAAAGTGAGACTGTGGAGCTATGCATGTATCTCAGTGGTAGATCCCTAACCTTATATTTGTGTAGCCCTGAGTTTTATGTATAGGAGGGAGAGAGAAAAGAGAGAGAGAGAGACTCTTTGTTATTAGAAAAAACTTAGGTCTTACAAGGAGGCAGTAGGAGGAAAAAGGTGGGAGGAAGGGGAGTTAGGGTTGGAGAGACCAGTACTTATCTTTCTAATATACAGTAGTAGTTGATCATAGCCTGAAGACCAAAAAGCAGAGGAATTAGGGCAAATATAAGAGCTATGTGCTAACAGGAAAAAGATAAAATTGCTAGGGACATATATATCCTTGACAAGACAAACAGAATCTTTCCTGCTTTCCTTGATCACAGTTTAGTGGAACTCTAGACTTAGCTGCTATGGGGACCCTAGAAACTGATTCACTTCAAAGAGACTTGACAACTTGATACATCTAACTTCTATACTCTCCAAAGAGACAAAGTTTAGAAACCCTAGAATAAAAAACTTGGGAGAAAAAACCAAAGGTATTTTATAGTGCCGAAAGTTGTCAACAAAAATATGAACTGAATCTTACAATGTATAAAAAGAGCTAAGCATTAGCTCCAAATGGAGATTATTATAGATAAGTAAGGCTGGCAAACTCTTGAAAATTAAGCACCTTAATCCACTACATCAATGGGCTAAATAAAAATTCATTTGATTAAATTCAGTACTAATTCTCAATATAAACCTTCATAAAAATAGAAATAAAAGTGATGTAGATTAGTGGTAGATCACTTGTGTTGCATGTGTTTTATCCCAGATTCAATCCCAAGTACCGTTTAAAAATAAATAAGAAAGATAGTAGTTCACGGGAAAAGACAGTAATAAAGGGGCTGAGTCACCTTGCATTTGGCAGACCATAGTTTTAGCTCCAAAGCTCCTGCCTCTCACCAGCACTGCCTGTGTTTAAGGGTATGTTTCAGCACCTCAGGGAGAGCAGCAGCGCATCCTGGGGAAAGAGTTGACCCAGAATAACTGGAGGGGTCTCAATGCAAAGAATATGATAAAAAGAACAAATTCACCCAAATAGCAGTAGATAGTTCCTCTGAGAGTAGCAAGTCTTAGGGTAGATTGAATGTCCAATAAAAATGTAAAGGATACAATGAGCTATGACATAAACCGAGGAAGTACAGATCCCTGTGAATAAATGGCTAGCCAACATAATACTCCTCCAAATATTAACTCTTAGTTTCTCCATATTAGGAAGTATATTTCAGCTTCATAGAGCAAAGGATGTCATCAGCTGAAGGAACAGAAACAGGACAGAATCCACACCGTTCCTCTGGTGCTCTAATGACTTTAGGTTTCTGGAGATGAGAAGAACAGGGTAGTCCCAAATATTTATACTGCAGTTACTGAGGGAACATTGTTCATTTGAAATTCATTATTTGTAGTGTATTACATAATAATATGATGTGCAGAAAGAAGAATAAGACTCCATTAAAGATTACTGTCATTACTATTTGTACATGCATACTGTCATTAGTATTTGTACAAGACATATTCGAAACTTGGATTAGTGTTTACATGGTTATGGAAACAATGTTAGTATAGTTTAATGAGAGAAAGAAAATATTTTTACAAGTAATGTATAGTGGATAGGGTGTGTTTATCTTGCATTTTCCAGGTTTATTCCCCTAACACCCCATATAGTTCTCGGAGCAAAGCTAAAAGTGATTCCTAAATACAGAACAAGAACTAAGCCCTGAATACAGCTAGGTGTGGCAAAATATGCCTCCCAAAAAACCCCACAAAATCTATCTTATAAAGTTTACAGTGCACAAATCTCCTACGCAATGTTGTGGTAATTCACCAAAAAAATGAAAGATCATGTAACTGAATAGGCTTCTCTTATTGCTTTAAATTGAGAAATAAGTTATTATTTCTACTTTTTCATAAAATGAAATACTGTCAAAGGGGCAGTTAAGCTATGAGAGCTACAAATCAAATAAAATTATCAGAAAAACTGTTTTTAACTTTAATCTTACAATGTATAAAAAGGAGACAAACTCCAGTAGGATTACCTCCTTATCTCTTCTCAGATATAAAAAATAAAAAAGCATTTCCATGGCTATTGCTTGACATGTTTCTCTTTCTGGAATATCTTTCTAATGCTACTTCTCTAATGAATGTTCACAACTTTATTCAATTTCATCCTTAAAATCTATTTTCACCAGTACAGTACATTCTGTGACTAATGTCACCAAATATTGAATATACCTATTTTTCAAACATTAAATACTTTTTAAAATGCAGTTTATCATCACTGGACTAGATCACTAGACATCCCGTTGTTCATTGATTTCCTCAAGTGGGCACAAGTAACATTTTCATTTGACCCTATCACATGCCAGTGTAGCCCAATGGCATCTGGTAGCTTTAGGAATCAAAGTGCCTCAAACCGTTCGTTCACGGTCATCACGAAGAAGTCTGACCATCTTGTAGGTGGGCGGCCATGTGATCTTTTGATGCCCCTGTGGGATCCAGTCGGTAATGGCTCTAGTCCAGCGGTCGTCTCCAAATCACATTACATGTCCAGCCCATATGATTTTCGATGCCTTGGCAAATGAGACAGCATCCCTGATTCTGGAATAGAGACGGAGGTCAGAACTCCGGATTCCTTCTCTCTCACTTGAGTGAGACCTGATATTCCAAGCATAGCTCTTTGGATTCCCTTTTCAGAGACCTGAATAGCGTTCTCATTCTGCTTTCCTAGGGCCCAGGTCTCTGAGGCTTATGTTTAATGCAGGGAGAACGGTGAAGTCTAAGAGATGTGCCCGAACCGGAGGTTCTTTTGTCTTTTTCACTATTTCTTCGATGCTTTTGAAGGCAATCCATGCCGCTCTCTTCCTCCTGCACAGCTCAGGTTTTAGGTCATTCATCATGTTGACTTCTTGACCTAGATACACATAACTGCTGCACTCAGAGATGTCTGTTCCATTGAGAGTAAATGGGGCCTCTGGAACTAATTCATTTTTCATAAACATATTTTTCTTTTAGATTCAGCTGTAGACCTATCTTCCACATTCTCGGTCGAAGTCAGCCAGCATTTGTGCTGCTTGGCTAATGTTTGGTGTTATTAGAACGATGTCATCAGTGAAGCGGAGGTGGTATAGTTGCTGACCATTCCTTCCCATTCTAATTGTCGCATGATGTTCTCGAGGGTGGCGCTGAAGAGTTTTGGTGAAATGGTATCACCCTGTCGAACCCCTCTTTTGAAATCAATGATCACTTCCTTGTAGAATGGTGAGATCCTGATGGTGAATCCGTAATAGCACTCACGAAGGATCTTGATGTATTGGGTTTGAACACCCTATTTGGCTAGGGCTCCGATAACTGCTTCGGTCTCCACAGAATCAAAGGCTTTCTTCAAGTCAATGAATGTGAGACAGAGTGGCATCTTGAACTCCCTACAAACCTCAATGAGCTTGCAGTTCATCATACACTAGATAAAGTTGGGCCAGTTTATATAAATATATATATATATGTTTATATATATAGTGTTTATATATAAACATGTATATATGTTGCACATATATATATATATGTTGCACAATCAGAAAGCAAAATCTTACTTTCAATTGTGTGATCTTATTCAAAATATCCAAGTTTTTCCTCCACCCCACCCCCACTCATTGTTATACTATAGGAATAGATAGTAATGCCAGTTTCAAATGTTTGCTGTGAAAATCAATTAGAGGATAATAATCACAATCATGCATTAAGCACTTAGACTCCCATTCCAGAGCTCACACTGTTAATCATTACTTCATATTGCCTCTGTGATAACACTTACAAAACACCCAGTCTAATGTCTGGTACATGGTCGACCTTAACACAAATAATAGTTGTCTTTTCATTTTAGCTTATCTTCCCTGATGATTGTACTATTTATCATTTCCTTCTAAATAAAGAGAATCTGTGGCAGACAGGAACTGCAGCTTTTCTAATTTTTCACCCTGGGACTGATAGCATGCTGAGTACATTGTAGGCAATCAATATTTTATTTTTTAATAAATAACTAAATAAAACATATTTATCAACAAACTAGATTAAACATGTTTATTCACCTAATTATCATATATTTAGGACATTGACAGTTTTGCTATACAAAACAAGTTGGCAACAGTGATATAAAAAATGTTCAAGCTCATTTTTGAAGAATTTCATAAGCCCTGTATTTCCTAAATTACTTCTGCCCCAAATAATAATAATAAGGCCTATACATTTCTTAGGTTAAAAAAAATAAGTTATAGGTGACTTCCCGAGCCACACAGCTTAATGCGACAGAGAACAGGGAGGCCTCTCTGCATGCTGCAGACCTAAGGAAAGGGATTTCTTCAGTTTTAGATTGGGAAAACCAAAATGGGACTTAAACTATAATGGGACTTAAACCTGAGATTCTGTGCTATCACAAGGACCTACATCCTACAAAGTAGAGCAGTAGCAGGGGATGTGGCTTCCAGGGCAGCTGCCACTTCATGCTGCATTGGACCCACATCTTGCACTCCTACACCTGATGTATATAAAAATGCCCTCTCATGAGGGCAGTCTGGCTACCTAAACCACATTAGGTCAATAGTCCATGAGCCAATCAATCAATTAAGAGATACAGAGGGGCAAGATGAATTAACCCACTGAATCCAACATTGCTGCCTACAGAAAGTCATGTGAATAGTCAGAGCAAACATACTCAAAGTCAAAGCCTGGAAAACAGTTCTTTAAGAAAAAACTTCAGAAAGGCCAGGGTGGCCATACTAGTAACCAACATTATAGATTTCAAGCTGATATAGGTTAGAAGGTATAGTAAAGGTGATTTCTTTATAATCAAGGAATTTGTATTTCAGGAAGAAATTGTACTCCTAAACATACATGCACCAATGAGGGGCCAGCAAAATACATAAACTAATTAATCCCACAACAACATAAGTTAATCATCAACATAACGAATTCAAGGAAAGGAAGACATTGGTAGCAACACAATAGAAGTTGAGTACTTCAATACTGCCTTTTCACCTCTTGACTAAATCTCAGTCAGGAAATAGGGGCTTTGAAGGAAAAAATGAAAGAGAGTGGGTTAGTAGATATATCCAGGGCTATTCATCCATAAAAAACATATATACAATATTCTCCAATGTGCATGGACTCTTCTCTAAGATAGATCACTTGACGATCCACAAAATGCACGTCATTAAATTCAAGAAGATAAAAATTGTAACAACTTTCAATTCAGAATGCTAGACTGAAAACAGAAGTTAATTGCACACAGAAACAAAAATCAAATCCAATACCTGGAACTTAAACAACTCCCTGCTGAACAACAAGTGGGTTATAGAGGAAATTAAGAAATTGAAAGATTCCTAGAAACAAATGAGAATGAGGAGATGAGCTATCAGAACTTGTGGGACACAGCTAAAGCAGTAATAAGAGGAAAGTTGCTAGCTCAGCAAGCATTCATCAGAAAGAAAGAAAAGGTCCACATAAATTACTTCACAGCTGAAGATGTTAGAAAATGACAAATAAAAGGAGCCCAACTCAGACAGGAGGGAAGAAAATAATAAAATTTAGAGTAGAAATTAATGAGCTGGAAACAAAAAAAAAGTCCAAAAGATGAACTAAAAAAATTGCTGCTTCCTTGAAAAAATAAACAGATCAATAAACCACTAGCTAAACTCACAAAGAGAAAGAGAGAGAGAGAGAGAGAGAAAGAGAGAGAGAACCATAATAAATGAATCAAATGAAAACAGGGAGATAACAGACACCACAAAAATCCACAGTATCATCAGAGGTTATAGTGAGAATACCTATTACACAAAATATGAGAACGTTGAAGAATGGGATAAATTCCTGTATTTCTAAAACATCCCAAGTCTGAACCAAGAAGATCTGTAAAACCTGAGCAGACTTATCACCATTGAATAGTAATATATATTTAAAAAAAAACTTAAAAAAAAAAAACCTAGGCCCAGTTGAATTCACTAGTGAATTATTCCAAACCTTTATAGAGAACCTATTTCAAGTCCTTTACAAGCTTTTCCAGAAAATTGAAGAGACAGAAACATGCCCAAACTATTTCTTGGAAACCTATATTACCCTGATACTGAAGGCAGAGACATGATCAGGAAAGAAATTTACAGGCTATATTCCTAATGAACACAGATGCAAAGATCTTCAACAAAATACAAACAAATATAATCAAAGACTATTTCAGTAGATCATATACCATGACCTAGTAGTATTAATCCCGGAGATGCAAGGATGGTTCAACATTCATAAGGCAACCAACAAGATACATTAGATAAATAAAAGAAAAAAAAAACCATATGATTATATCTCTAGATGCAGAGAAAACATTTGTCAAGATTCAACACATGTTCAAGATAAAAACTCTCAACAAATGGGAGTTGAAGTCACTTTCTCAATATAGTCAAACCATCTACCACAAATGATACCCAATGGGGATAAACTAAGAGCCTCCCTTCTAAGATGGGGACAAGGAAAGTTTGCCCACTCTCACCACTTCTATTCAATATAGTACTGGAGTCACTTGCAATAACAGTTAGGGAAGAAAAGAATATTAATGATATCCAGAGAGAAAAGGAAGAAGTCATGCTCTCAGTATTTGCAGAGGGCAATATGCTGTACTTAGAGAACCCTGACGTCTCTTTATCAAAAGTTCCTAGAAAGAATAGATTTATATAATAGATTTATATCATACAGTATTGGTACAAAATCACACCCAAAAGTCCCTGGCTTTCCTAAATACAAATAATGAAAGAAAAGAGAGATAAATTAGAAAATAATCCCATTCACAACCAAGCCTCAGAAAATTAAGTACCCCAGAATTAGTTTAACAGGGCCAGAGCAATAGTACTTCAGATAGGGCATTTGCCTTGATGTAGTTACCCCAGTTAGATCTTAGGCATCCCACATGGTCCCCTGAGCACTGCTGGAAGTAATTCCTGAGTGTAAAGTAAGGAGTAACCCTAAGCATTGCCAGGTATGACCCAAAAAGAAAAAAAAAAAAGAGTTTAACTAAGGATGTAAAGGACTTGTAAAGAAAACAAAATGATACTTCAAAAAATAAAAGAGGACATGAGTAAATGGACACACATTCCCTGCTTATGGTTTCGAAAATTAACATTCTCAAAATGGCAAACCTTCCCACAGCATTATACAGATTTATTGCAGTTCCTATAAGTATATCCTATAAGGACATTTTTCAAGGAAATTGATCAAACTCTCCTGAAATGTATGTTGAATTAAAAACACCAATGAATTGCTAAAGAAATCCTTGAAAAAAATAAGATGGAATGCATCGCATTCCCCAATTTTATACTGTACTACAAACCCATAGTAATTAAAACTTTTTAATTAAAAATTTGCATGGTATTGCAAAAAAAAAAAAGACCCATGGACGAATGGAAAAGAATTAAGTTTGATAAGAAAACAAGAAATATGAAGTGGAGCAAGGACAGCCTCTTTAACAAGTGTTTCTGGGGAAACTGGAAAACTATATGTAAAAAAATGAACTCAGACCTCTATCTAACGACATACACAAGAGTCAGATCAAAATGGATCAAAGACCTCAACATCAGACATGAATACATAATATGCATGGAAGAAAAGGTAGGCAAAACCCTCCATGACACTGAAGTTAAAGGTATCTTCTTCAAAGATGAAATACCACTGACAAAGAAAGTGGAAGCAAAGATAAACAAATGGGACTACAGAAACTAAGAAATATCAGCACCTCAAAAGAAACAGTGACCAAGATACAACACATATTGGAAAAGAATATTTAACCGATACCTATCTGATAAGTGATTAATATCAAAGATATTCATGATAAAAATAGAACATTACAAGAAAAAATCCAACCCCATCAAAAAATGGGAAAAAGGAATTAACACAAAAATCCTCAAAGAAGAAATTCAAATGGGAAAAAGGAACATGAAAAAATGTTCTTCACTAATCATAAGGGATATGCAAATCAAAACAGTGAATCTCACATCAAGGAAACTGGCACACATCCAAAAGAACAAGAACAACCAGTGCTGGCACAAATATGGGGAGAAAAGGATTCTCATTCATTCTTGGTGTAATGTCAATAGGTCCAGCTATTTTGGAAAACATTATGAACATTCCTCCAAAAACTAGAAATTGAGCTCCCATTTAGTCCAGCAACACCTCTTCTGAAATTTATCCTTGTGGCCCAAAAACACAAAGCAGAAAAACCACCTTCAATTTCATGTTCATTGCAACACTACTCACAATAGACATAGTCTGTAAACAACCTGAGTGCCCAAGAACAGACAACTGGATAAAAACACAGCAACACAATGGAATTCCTATGCAGTGGTTGGGAAAACTGAAGTCATGAAATTTGCACGTAAATTGATGGGCATGGAGAATATCATGCGGAGGGAAACGATCCAGAAAGAGAAGGAACTGATGTAGAATGACTGCATGTGTGTTGTATAAAAATAGTATGAGACTCGTCCCTGGAGAGGGAAAATAGGGGCCAGGATGATGGCCGGTGATTGCAATATACTACAAGTATATGGGGGAGTGTTGCAGGATTCCTCCAAGAGCCCCCCTCTCTACCTTAGAAAGATTTTTCCAGGCAGATCTTAGCTCAAGACATTAGCATGTAAAAGGGCCTAGGTGAGGTGCTGGGAGAGAATGCCTGAGGGCCTTTGACCCTCCCTGCTTTCCATAACAGTGGGAGGGAGGTCTGAGTTGCAGGGATATAATACTAGCCTGCTTCCTCTCTCTCACTCTTCTTTTTGGGCTCTCTCTTTG
This sequence comes from Cryptotis parvus, assembly GCA_021461705.1. Taxonomy (NCBI): domain Eukaryota; kingdom Metazoa; phylum Chordata; class Mammalia; order Eulipotyphla; family Soricidae; genus Cryptotis; species Cryptotis parvus. The sequence goes on from JAJIBD010005995.1 coordinate 9,628, forward strand.
TGAGCTTGCACCCTTCTTGGGAGTCTTGTCTTTGTCTCCTCTTTACAGGGCCTTTACACGTGGTGGCCGCCATCATGGCCTACACGTGGCTGAGGTTCTAGCCAGGAATCCTAAGCACCGGGCTTTTCCTTTTGCTGACTTGTATGCCTGAACCTGTGATAAGTAAACCCTTTTAAAACTGCATCGGATTCCTGAGTTTTCATCCATTCCTCGCCGGCCGGAGGTAGAAGGGAACTTCGCTTCCCGTCACTGTTGGGGACCCTGGCGGAGCTCCCGACAGGGGAGGAAAGGGTAGGTAGTAGAGAAGGAACTAGTATGACCATAATAGTTGCAATGGTCATGCTGGACAAAAACTGAGTGTTGAATATAGGTAAAGGCATATACATGATAATCTTTCAGTAACTATTGTAAACCACATTCCTAAAATGGGAGAAAGACATACAGAGAGAGAGGGAGAGAGAGAGAAAGAGAGAGAGAGAGAGAGAGAGAGAGAGAGAGAGAGAGAGAGAGAAAGTGCCTTCCATAGAGGCAATTGGGGAGGAGGTAGAGGAGTGGTGAGAGGGAAACTGGGAACGTTGGTGCTGGCAAATGTACACTGGTGGAGGGATGGGTGTTGTATGACTGGAACCCAGTCATGGACAGCTTTGTAATATTTTGGTTATGGTGATTCAGTAAAAATTTTTTTTAAAAATAAATAAATTGTACTCAATTATTCCATTTCCAACCAGCATATTCCAATTCAGGCCAAACAATGTCAGGAGCCTATCCTGTCAGCTCAGAATACAAGGTGGGGAAAAAAGCTTGAACTTCGATGCACTACCATTGCAAGCCATGCTCACACACATACTCAGTCACACACAAATTCAGGAAAGTGGTTTATATACGCCAATGAGGCCCATTGCACTTTTGAAGGAATGCAGAAAGAAACCAGAGTTCCCAGAGAAAATGCATGCATTCATGGGGAGAACATGGAACCTTCACCAACAGTGGCCCTGACTGACAATCCTTTCTCTAGTTTTCGCTTTGCTTTTCTCAGCACACTATAAAGAATCAATGTTAATGAACAATGTGATCCAAGAATCTGCTGCAGTCAAATGAAGCCATCAACTGTCTCCAACTTCAATACCAGTGATTTACTAGAAACCCTACAATTTTCCACAACTTTTGTTAAAACTTTCACCGTCTATAATTGGTTCTTTTAATAAGAATCTTGGCTTCCAGTGAAATGAAATAACATTTGGTAAAAACATCTCACTTGCTCCCTCTTTATAAACCATCCTTTCTTCATTGGAATTATCTCTCCTGACCCATGAAGACTAAGGTCCTTGTTCTGCTCCATCTACCCACATCCTACCACCACAAGGCCTTGCTTTATTTCTACTCCCTTTCTCACCCGATTTCCAATTTCTTGTCTGTCCTTTTTGACTGAGGTAAAAGCATTCAAATTTCTACTCTCTCATTTGTGGTAGACTCATTTTGGCTCGTTCTTTGCTCTAGACTCGTGCCAGCTTGGCTTCTCTGCAAGCATGTCTGACAAGCCCGATATTGCTAATATTAAGAAATTCGATAAGTCTAAGTTGAAAATATAGAAACATAAGAGAAGCAAGAAATGTGTTCAAAATAAACAATTGAACAGAAGTAAACTGACTAATCAGAAAAGAATAAGCACTGCCAAAATGCACTGTACATTCCACAAGCATCACCTTCTTATTTTTCTTTATCTGTTTAACTTGTTTAAGATGCAATGAGGTTGGATAAATTTTAAAGTTAAATGACTGTGCTGCCTCATTTCGCATATAAGATTTGAGAACAACTCACAGTGAGGTAACTGCCTCCCCCATCTGTTTGGTTGGAAGGGAAAGAATTGACATGTATGTTGGTGGAAAGAATTAAGCTGGAGAGACTTGATAGAGTTAATACCTGGTTAATTCACAGTGTATCCTACAGGCTGTAAAAAAGCTAAATCTGAATGCCATTTTTTGTTTAATGATTCATTATATTGGAATGCACAATTTTAATATGCAAATAAAGTTTTGAAACCTGAAAAAAATTTGCTATTCTCATACCAAAAACAAACAAACAAACAAAAAAGTGCTATATTTCCCTATTCTCCTTGAGGTGTTGCAGGTGTGACTGTGGTGCCTGGCTGCATTGGCGGGTGCCAGACAGGAGACAGGCTTGTCTACATCCAGGAATCTGCCCCATGGGCCCTGGATAGTTGATGGTCTGACAAATAAAAAGACTGGGCCCCATAGTATGAATCCAGAGCCACGGCAGAGCCTGGGAAGCTACCAGTGGTGTATTCCATATGCCAAAAACAGTAACAGTAATGGACCTCATTTCCAATGAATGGAGACATTACGGGGACCCGTCGAACAAATCGATGAACACAGGAAGACAAGTGATACAAGTGATAGCTATAAAGAGTACCTATATGGGCTATCTCTGTTTTATTAAAAAATTGTTGACACTGTTCTTTCCTAGGTTGCTGATAGCATACTTATTGCTAATTGTTTTTGTCTTCCTACCTTCTAAGCATTTATGCAGCATTTGACCTTAAATATTCCTTCTTCCTTTAACATTATCTGATTTCTATTACTTTGTGGTAATCTCTTTCTCCTTGTAATCACACATATTCTCTCAATTCATACAATGAGATCCAAAACCATGTTATTGTTTTATTACCCTATTCCAATGAGCTAATTTCTTCCATTTATCCACCAGCATCTGTGCTAAAGAGTATCAAATTGACCTCCTAATTCTGATTACTCCTGAACTACCAAGCATAAATCCATCTACTAATAGGATAAAGCAAATAGCTATGTGTATTTATACTGTGAATTGAATTCAATGAATTCAAAGCTAAATTATTTCATTTTATTCCAGCTCACAACCTATTTCATTTCATCTACAAACAATTCTAATAATGGTATCATCTTCACTCTGTCATCTTAACAAGAAAACTACAAGTCATCTTATTAGAATGCTATATATTTTTTATATTGTAGAACTTCCATGGTTCAGAAATAGCATAAAAATTTCAGACAGCTTATCAAGAAAATAGTCAACTTTGCCTCCTGAGGCAATAGTGAATTGACCAAATCAAAAGGACCTCCTCAGGAAACTCAGCAAATTCCTTGACAAGAGACTCCTTTCCTGAATTACTTTTAGCTCTCTTCATCTTAGCTTCAAATTCTGTGCCCCTGGTAATGATTGTCTAAATCTATTTGAAGACTTACCTTTGTAGTACTTATAACAATTATAATTGTTTCGTAGTGACTAGTTTAATACTTGTCTCCTCTATATCACTGAAAGTTCACATCAGTAAAATATATGATTTTTTTAAACTTCATAAATTCTCAATAAGTGCTTGTAATGATCATGCAACCTTCTACCAATTGTCCCTGCTTAATTAGCTGTTGAGAGCATGCAGTAACTTTGAATTTTTAGTTGTTATTCAGTTCTATAATTCCGACAGTGTTCTTTTTTTTAATTTCTTGATTGAGATTTTTCTAATTTTCAATTTTTCTCCATATAATTTGAAATGGATGCTTGAAGTGTTTTTCTTGAATGTTGCTCTAAAATCAGATATTTGACAACTCAGATAATTGTCAGAAAAGTTCAATATATGATTAGTCTTAATGTGTTGATATCAATTGCTTGTTGTTTTTCATTCAAGTTGTGATTTCTAGTGTATTTTGGACCTCATTTTCCCATATATTAGAAGATTCTAGATCCTATTTGACCCTTTCATTCAATAAGTGGTCACCCTGCTAAAGCTTAATTGGTAGGTCTTAGTTAAATCTCAGATATCAATGACATTTTAATTTTTAGACCTTAACAAGTATTACTGTTCTCTCTTTGATCACGCTGGTGCCCATTGGTCCCAAGATGAAAGAGCTAAAAGTATACCCTAGGGGAGATCCCTGGAAACCTCTTGGTGAGAGGAGATTAAAGTGTAAACCTCTGCCAGACACTCTTAATTACCCTTTCTGTAACTCTGAGAGGCAAAGGAGAGTCTCTAGGGAGACAAAAGGTTTCCCAGAACCAGGTTACCAGCTACCTCTGAATCTCCTCAGTCAAATACACATTCTCCTTTCAGTATATCTCTGCAAAACAAAAGTTTAAGATTCAAGAAAAATATCCTTTCCTTCCCTGGCTACTTATTTCTGATGATTCCCAAATATTCCTTTTGTAGGTGACATTGTACAACACTGACCTTGGCAGAAGGATTCCTATTCTATCTGGTTGAGGGAAAGAAAAAAATTAACTGAAATATCTTGTAATGTTAGGTCCTGGAAATCCCGAACACTAAACTGTGTTGGGTGCATTGAACACTCTGCAAGACACTCTGCACTAATACCCAGAATCCTAAACCACACACTTTCTTAACATCATTCAAAATTACCCTTGCCTTGTCCCTTGCCTCATTTCCAGGAACGGAGTTCTGCTTAGCAGGGAAGATCATGAGAAAATAAGCAAAGCAAAACTAAGACTGCTTTATCTTCTTTGCTATAGTCTCCCATTGCTCTAACAGTTTAAATATCCATCACTGAGATAATAGACCAAATGGCATTCTAATTCTCTCAACTACATAAAGGGGTGTGTCTAGTCAGTGGCCATCCTATTCAATTTCTCCAGTTCCTGATATTAACTCCTGATCTTCATCTTGAGCCACAAAATATGACCTAAACTTTATGGTCTGTATTTCACAGAAATTCATCACTCTAAATTAGTCAGAGCCCTCATTAGGGACTTGGTTATTGTAGATTTTAAAACTGACTTGCTATCAGCTTTAATGAATGGTACAAATTTAGTGGGCAAGAATCTGACCCAAATAAATTGAGTTGAATTCATTATTAGAAACCAGAAAAATTATGTATGGTAAAGGATGATTGAAATTGTTGAGATATAATACCCTCTTATCTCTTCCTAAAGGATAAGAATGGACATCTTAATAATAAATCTTTATTTGAAATTACCATGACAGTAGTCCTCAGGGGATTGATGTGCCCTGTGAATTTATTGATCACACTGGAACCCAACAATCTATAATTCACCCTTCCTAGAAATGGGCTCTTGTGTCATATATTTTCCCACAAAACTGCTTGCTGTGACCATACAGCCTTTGAAGACATGAGTCCAATAGCTTCCATCCTGCTATTTTATTACCAATAAAGCTTTCTGGACCCACAACCCTAGTCTTCCATCTGATTGACTCTCAAGAGGTAGTAGTAAACTTTCACGGTTACAATTAGGTTCTAATTTTTCAATCTGGATAAGATTTTATGTTTCTGTCTTTTTCTGAGAGCCAAGTACCTTTCCTAGATGATGGTAATAAAACAATAAGCAAAACAGAGCTTCTTCTTCTATTGGACTTAGTAGTAAGTTGTCAAATGTGCAATATTTTAGTTAGTGGGGGAAAATGAGGTGAAGAGATGATATAAATAGAAAATGTTATTTCCATTTTTGTATGTTCAGGAAAAGTCTCTTTGAGAAGATGATGCCTTCTTTCAGTGTATGCTGAGCGTATATAATTTCACAGGAGATAAATTCAGTCATGAAGGGGTAAGTTGCAAAAAAGAACAGTTTAGCTGAGAGAGACCACTTTTGGGGGTAGTACATTGAACATTTTGGAAAAAGATTGCTAATAAGAGAGGTTGTTGAGTAAAGATCTCTCTAAATCTCTTCCAATAAAAACTATTCTTGATGCAATATTTCACCTCCTTGTGAAATTTCTATAAGGGAAGTTGGTGGACCTAGAACACATGTGTTGAGGTTAGATTTTTCCTTTTCCTGCAGTGATTAATTCCTCCCTCCTCTCTGAATCCACAGCTCCCTAAGAACTCAGGTGGTGCGAAATAGTTCCTATACCTTGCAGACCAAGTGGGCTTCACCTGTAGCTTGATGGCCGCCTTGTAAGGATGTGAGCATCTGTACCATTAGTACAAAAGTGGATAGAATCCTGCACTCCTGGGTTATTGAGACTTCCATGGAATATTTGCATACAAAACTCAGATGTTTGAAAGTTAAAGATGTTTAAGAAGGGTCTGAGTTCAAGTCTTCAGCAGTTTCTTCTCATTCTAGTTTTTCAGGGTGGGAATGGGGGAAGAAAGAGAAAGAGAGAAAGAGAGAGAGAGGAGAAAGAGAGTTAAGAGCAGAGACAGAAGGATGTCTAACAAGGGGCTTCTTTTTTTATCTGATACTATTGAGTCAGTAGGACCCCATTGCTGGCTTATTTGAGGTGGTGAGAAGAGACCGTTACTTTCTCCCATTCCACTTCCAGCTTGGAAGGCTAGATGAGCCCTTGCACAGCATGGACCTCAAGTCCTGCCAGCCCCACTAGGTGGCCATCAAGCTACACCTAATGTCTGCTTGTCTTCTGGGCATGAAAGTTGACCCTGATCCACCCTAGATCTCTTGGGGAGCCATGGACTCAGGCTGGAGTGGAGAATGGCTTTTTTGCAGGAAAGTAGAGTCAGTCCTATAGCTTACAAAGGTTTGGGGGATCCTTATCTTTACCTTTCAATAAAATATTTAAGTAGTAGATGAGCAATGAAGTAAAAACAGATTTTATTTAGAGACTTTTAGGAAGGGAAAGGAGGAAAGCAAGAGAGAATAGAAAGAGAGTACACACCAGGGGAGATAAGGGTGACACATGTGTTCAGGCACCACATGTGCTCAACCACCTGGGCACAAACAGAACAAGGACTCCAACAGCATATATGAGTGTTTCTTTTACTCAAGGTGTCTTTTATAGGGTTTCCTCCAAGCTGCCCCATGTAGGGCTTCTAGCTAAGATAAGATTTGATGGTAGGGTATTGCCAAGGAAGGTAAAGTTGAGAGTGGTCTTAGAAAACTCCCTTTTCTTGACCTTTGTTCCTGTTATATGTCTCATGGAGGGTGAGTCCAGCCTTCTCTGGTCTGGGCTAGCTCCAGGTAAAGGTCCTATCAGGCCTCAGTTCTGTGTCCAAGTCCGAACAGCCTTAGGGCTAGGTAGTTTTACTACTTCCAAGGAGTTTCATTTGTCTATGTGTCTGCCTATATCATTATCACCCACCCTAGTCCTTTCATTATCTACTTGGATTGATACCTTTTGGTAGACAAGATTTTAAGTGATCAACTGGATTAACTAGTTCACTTAGCAATCTACCCTCCACTCCCACTGTATCCCATGTAATATAGAGCAGAGCTGACCAGTCCTGACCCATGCCAAGCATTTCCCCAGGTGGCAGAGTTGGGTAGAATGGAGAGGTTGAAGCACTGTTTTCTCAAGGCTACCTTCCCTGGGCTCCCACTTTACCAAGCCACAGGCAACAAATGAAAACTGAGATATTTTAAGTATGTAATACATACCAGCTTTCCAATTATTGCATTCAAAATGATTAAAAACACATTAATATATTTTGTATTGTTAAATGGTTGAATCATAACTTGAACACATGGAATTAAAGTATATGTTCTCAATTGCACACAATGCAGTTTAATCTTAACTGTCTTCTTTGGGAAGGATGATTGGAGAAGAGAGTGTTTCTGAGACAAACCCGAGGTGCTCAGCGTATACTCCTAGCTGTGTGCTCAGGGATCACTCCTGATGATGTTGGGAGACACTAGAAGGGGTGATTCTGGGGACCAGGCACCCCTCATTCCAAACAATTGATTTATCCCTTAGATTTTCTTTCTGGCCCTGACCAATTTCTTATTTTTACATGACTACTGGAAAGCATAATATATTAAACAAAGTGACCAGCACTATTTTTCAATCTGATAACATGACCTCAAGGTGAATTCACCAATATTTGTATCTTGCAGCTGATTTTCCTGAAACTATTTCAAGCACAAGAGCTGCTACTGACTCTCCCTGTGCCCAGCCACTCACGAGGCGCCCGGGAGGGATGGTGGGTTCTAGCCCTGGTCCACCATCCCAGCAGAGCCTCGCAACAAGCCAGACGACCCCCCCACTCCATGAGGGCCTCCATTTTCCACATCCGGACTTCTCTTTCGTCAGACCTCCACCCAGCAGACCAGCCTATCAGTGCCCGGCTCACGCTGCCGCTTGCGGCTGCGCCGGTTCATCAATAAATGCTGGACTTAGAGATGCCTACAAGACTATGCTACCTGCACGGCAGAGCCTGACAAGCTACCCGTGTTGTATTTGATATATATGCCAAATACCAGTAACAATTATAGACCTCATTCCGAATGGATTGAGGCTCTTTATGTTCCTGGAGCAAGCAGATGCCTTGGGCTCTACTAGCATGAGACAGGACATATGGAGATGTTGCTGGGGCAAATCAATGATGAAAGGGAAGACAGTGACAGTGATTTCAAGCACCGGATTTATCACTATTTTCCTCAATTTCGCCTTTTGCAGTGAGAAACTACTTTGCTGTTGGTTTAAACTAGGATGGAAAGGTAAATAAACTTTAAAGTAATAAGTTGGCCAACAGAAGATATTAATCACTCCTTTCTATTTTCTGTACTTAAAAAAAGAAGTAAATGACATCCTGGGCCTTGCAAATCCTGAAGACATTACCCCTTACAGGGTGAACTAATTGCTTAACAACTACACTGTTTAACTTAAACACTCTCCTCTCCAATCATCCTCCCCAAAGAGGAGGATGGCCAGTTTTAAAACAACTGGCCATTCACCTGTAAAATAAACAATTCAGAACTAAACCCACTGAGCACATAGAGTATGGTTCCACAACGTGTTTTTGAGTGATAGATCACAGCTTTTACATGGGTCTGTGGGCAAAAAAAAAAAAGACTGACCAAGATTACCAAGGGCAGGGGTGAGGTGGACAGAACGACGGAACCCTCACACAGTGATGAAGGATCTGGTGGCGGAACCTAACATTGCATGCATGAAATGCTATTGAGTAATATTGTAAATCTGTGTCTCACATCAAAAAGAAAAATACAAGGTTGAAAGTTAAAAAAAAAAGCATTCCTTCAAACTCTCCTAGCCTCAGTCTGTTTATCCTCTAACAGTCATTTACATAATAAAAATAACACAAAAAGAATTTTTTTCCACTCTTGCCCCTGGTTCTCTCTGACCCTGGTGTGTGTGCATTGCTTCCATTGAAGGACTGAATGTGGTGAAGAGCCCCTACCAGCTGCTACATTCTTTCTATCGCAACCTATTGTTGTTAACCACACCAAATAGGAGTAATGAATATATCTACTTTGGTTTCTAATTTTTTAAGTTTTTTTAAATGTGTTTATAATGCTGGTCCATAAACTGCATATATTTAGGGGTCCAGTTTCCAGCCTCTTCAAAATATACCTTACCACCCTAATGATGTGGCAGATAGATAGGGAAGGGCTCTCATGGCAACAGAATTTCTAGGATATAATAAGATGAATAATGCCAGGCTGCTAAAAGCCCACTCTGCAGAAACAGAAACTGAAGCCTAATAAGGCTTCAACTGGGACCATGAGACCCAGGAAGGCTAAATCCCCCCCAAGAGAAGCCTCCAACAAGAACAAGTACGGGTAAGAAATTTCAAAGAGACCATCCACCACTCCCAACACTACCCCCTTTGACAATACTTTAGCAAAGGACTCTTACCTGGGTAGAAGCTCCAAGCGAGGGCAGTTTGAGGGAAAAAATACAAACTACAAAAGCCACCTTGAACAAAAGAAGCTCATACGTTGCCTGAGCCCATGTGCTGCTTGTGCCCACGTGGCCGAGCACATGCTGTATACAAGCACATATGTTGCACACATTTCCCCTCTTGAGATGTGTATTTTCACGCTTTCATATCTAATGCTGGGATGTGTGTATTGGGACTCTCGCAACCTTTGGACAAGCCTGAGTTCTCTCTTGAGAGCGTTATTCTCTCACTTTCCCTCCTTCCCCTTCCTCAGAACCTCCAAATAAAATTGTTTTTACTTCACTACTCATCTACTTCTGAAATGCTTTACTGTGAAAAGAGCAAAGAGCTGTAAGGCCTAGGTAAGGCCTAGGACTAACTTTCCTTGCTGCAAAGAGCAATTTCTTGCTCCAGCCTTAGTTCATGGCTCCCTGAGGAATCAGGTGGGGATTAATTCCTGTGTCAAGAACTTCAAGTGAGCATCAGATGTAGCTTGAGGGCCACATAGTGGGACTGGTACAGCCCTGGCCCATGCCACATGGGGATTCATCGCAGACTTCAGCAGTCATAGCTTTCCCTACCAGTTCCATGGTGGCAGAGGTGAACCAGGAGAAAGTGCCCATCTCTCTCCTCTCTGCCTCACATAAACTACCTGTGGTGGTCCACTGACTTCAGGAAACCACAAGCAGCTATGAGAATTATCCCTAAGTACTGAACCAGGTGCATGACCTCAGCATAGTGGGGCATAACCTCCAAACAAATAAAACATAGCCCCTTATCAAATTTATACTGTGAATAGATATTATTCTTGCTTGTGATAGTATGGATATACATGATACAATTATGATTTTGAGTTACTTGTACCAGAAAATACATATATTGAATAGTAATTGGTTGTCTATACTTTATTTTCACTTATACTATAAATATTCAGAAAATTTGGTGCATCTCTTAGATATCTGTATATACCCCTAAATCCTCAGTAGACATAGTACCCTTCATATAACAGCATCAAATATAGGAATATTTTGGAAAAAGATATATCTGCCAATTTCTTTATTAATAAGTTAACAAATAGGGGATCAAATAGATAGTACAGTGAGTAGGGCATTTTCTGTAAATGCAGCTGGCCAAATTTGACTCCTGGCATCTCATATGGTCCTCAGAGCACTGACAAGAGTAATTTCCGAGAGAATACCCAGGAATAAGCTATGAATGTTACTGTGGTGGGGCCCAAAAACAAACAACAAAAAAAAGTTTACAAATAAATTCAATATTAGGTCATAGAAATTATTCAAGAAAACCTTGACTTAAATATTTTTAAAAGCTGTAATTAGATTCCTTTATTTTGTAATATCCGCATTCAGAAAAAGATTTTGTGATCAATATCATCTATATCAGCTATTCAATTTGTATGAAACAGTAGAAACTGAATATTAATCATGTTTTCTGATGGACCAGTGTCGGGGTTGCCAGCAGGGTCCCCGACAGTGCCAGGAAGTGAGTTCCCTTCTACCTCCAAAGCTGGTGGGGAATGGATGAAGACTCAGGAATCTGATACAGTTTTAAAAAGCCTTACTTATCACAAGTTCAGGATAAAATAGGAAAAACCCGATGCTTAGGATTCCCGGATAGAACCCCAGCCAAGTGTAGGCCAAAATGGTGGCCACCACGGTAAAGGCCCTGTACAGAGGAGAAAAAGACAAGACCTCCAAGAAGAGTGCAAGCCCCAAAAGAGAGCCCAAAAAAAAGAGAGAGAGCCAGAAAGGAAGTAGTCTAGTTTTATACCCCTGCAACTCAGACCTCCCACTGTTATGGGAAGCAGGAAGGGTCAAATGCCCTCAGGTAATTTCTCCGAGCACCTCACCTAGGCCCTATTATATGCTCATGTTTTGAGCCAAGATCTGCCTGGAAATACCTTTATAGGGTAGAGAAGGGGTTTCTGAGATGGCATGTCTCTGTACTAAAGACTAATACTAATGCCAGTTAAATATTTCTACAAGCCTTCACACGAGTCTCATCTACTTCACGGTAGTTTTGTATTTTAGTTGCCTTTGAGTTATCAGGGAGCCATGCTTGCTTGCTTGGAGGCAAACAGCATTTCTCTCTGGTCTAATTACTTAGAGATCCAACGAGGCCAGGCAAATATGCTGGTAAGATCTAGCTAGTCCCAGGATGATTGTGGTAGCATGAGAGAATATTTATACCAGCCAGTACAGAATACATGGTCAGATAAACTGCTACATTTAAACTACCCCCTTATCTACGAAGTGATTTGCAGGAGACAATCCAGGGCAGTTGCAGAGGCTTTTAGGCTTTTATCCTGCAACAGACCAGTAGCTAGTATCTTATAATTATTCCTTTTAACTGTTTCATGTATTACAGACCCCTTAAATATTTTCTCTAAAAATAAAAAGTACAGAAAACAGGAAAATATATAAATGCTCATGATCATTAGAAGTATATAATCAAGTAGGCTTATTAAACACAATAAAACCATTAAATTGGTACAAGCAAAAGCTAGATATCAAGAACTTTCAGTACACTGTTGCCCAGAGCCTCTGCATCTTGCCTGTAGTTACCACCTGTGGATAGGGGCAGGAAACAATTTGGATAAGTGACTCTATGTGGCAGTAAATCTTACCATGTATTACATGTTAACTGGTATAAATATTTTCTCTCCTGATACCACAATCATAGTGGGACGAGACAAATCTTACCTGTATTTTTACTTGGCTATGTTGGATCACTAAGAACAATATAGTTATAATTAGATCAGAGAGAAATGCTGTTTGTCTCTAAGCAAGCAAGTGTGGCTTTCTAAGAAGTATAAAAACTAATATCCAAAGCAACTTTGAAGACAAAGATCTTGTGAAGGCTTGGAGAAATATATACCTGACTATAGAATATCCATGGTACAGATACATGCCTTTTGTATTAATTCTGACAACAGTTCGTCTCAGATGCCTTTCCCACACTCTTCATAAGGACAACAGGGGAACTCCAAGGACAGAACTTGGCTTGGGCAATCTAAACATTTCAAAGGAGCTAAGTGAGGTCCTGGGAGAAGAAAACCTAAAAGAAATGGACTTAACTGCAATCTGTTGATGTGGACCAGTTAGGGCTGAAAAGATACAAAAGCAGTAGCCTTCTCTCTCTGCTTCTTCTTCCCTGCCTACTCTCTGACTCTGCTCTCCTTCTCTCCATTCTCTTCCCTGTTGGACCTTAGCATGTGGTAATAGCCAGCCTAGGAATCTAAATTTACAGGGCCCAGGGCCTGAGCCAGGAACCTAAAGTTTAGGGGTTTCCTGTTACTAGATTGTAGACCAGAACCTGTGAGAGTAAAAACCTTTTGAAATTTGCTGGACTCATGAGTCTTTTCTGTCCACCAGCCACCAATTTCCTGGGGCAGAAGGGAATCCCCGTCCTTGCTCCCCGATTTTGTGGGGGAACCCAGCATTCTCCAACAGAAAACAACTTGCATTAAAGAAAAGGGTAAATTTCCAATCAATGATGCAAAATAAAAAAGCAAAACATCACTTCATGTTTAAATTGTGTTACTTAGTTCTTAATCAAGGTAATAGACTGAACAGTTACAATAGCACCTAAAGAAAATAAACTTCTGAATTTTCTCTCTTCCAAATTTCAGCTGCTGAGTAAGTCCATCTCTTTATAAAAAGTATGCTATATTTTGTTTTCTTTTTAATTTTCAACACCAATACAATAGCAATAAATATTTTAAAGATACAAAAGTTTGGATGATTTTCCCAAAAAAAGTAAACACATACAACTGTTTCCATACTAGAAACACATGGAGTTATCGAATACATGAAATTTTCAACATAATTTCTTGCCTTTTGTAGCTTTCAAAAAGACTTTAAAAGAGCTGGAGAGATAGTACTGTAGTACAGAAAGAAGGTAGGACACTAACTTTACACACAGCAGATCTGAGTATCCAGGAACGATTCATGGCACTCTATATAGTCACCTGAACCTCACCATAGGTTAAGGTGAAGAGCCAGGAGTAAGGTGAACCCCACTAGATATGGCCCCAAAACAACACAAATCAAAATTTTTAAAGGGGTAGCAATTAAAATTAAAAGTAAGTGGGCTTAGCAAAAATAAAGGACTAGCGAACAAACAGAAAATCCAGGTTCAGTCCCAGGGCCCTTTCCTCCATGCATTGCTAGGAGCAACCACTGGTAGTAGGGCTTAGGCACTACTAGGTTTTTTTTTTTATTGCATGGGCTATTTTCCATGTATCAAATATTTTGGTACATGTAAACTGTAACTGTATTTTTAAAACCAACTTAAAACAATTGAATTATTTGTTTTAAATACAATTTCTCAAGGTAATTAAATTTTTGTTGACAGAAAACTTGATGAAATATATATCTAAAGTGAGAGAATGTAAAGTATATATCCATACTTCAGAAATATATATGCAGGGAAATATAGGTTCAAAATTTACAAACAGATTCTAAAATCATAAGCAGAAACATTATCTACAGATCTAAGAAACCCTAGTGTATGAGAGTGGGCTTATGAAAGTGATTAAACTCAGTAGGTATGAGGAAAAAATTTGAAGTTTGCTAAGGAAAGAATGAAAACATAAACAACAGGTAATAGCTGTACATTCGTGCATTAGCTATACTACTAAAACTTTTAGAAACAATATAAATGTCCCCAAATGGATGTAGCAAATTGCTGTACCTTATTATAAGATTTATCAATTGATTCTCATAAAATCATTATTGCCATAGTGAAATATGTTCTTCACAATGTAATTATAAATTGATACTAAAATATACTCAATATATCATATATATAAATCATAATAGTCAATATTATCCATACAGATTTTTTAATTTTTATTTTATTTCTTGCATTTTTACATTATAGAATTCTGTTACAATGTTTTTAAAATAATTGCATATGAGAAATTCTTCTGCTAATGAGAATATTTCTTTAATAGCAGTAATAAATTTATCTTAAATGGCATCAAAATTTCTAAAATTTAATTACTGTTAACATAAACTATGTAACATCAAATTTACCAGAAAATGTTTCCATATAAGCAATATGAAAGCAGGGCAACAATGAGCAATAGAGATGACCATTTTACAAGTGATTCTCCAGGGCTATACCAAAGGATGTGACCTAGAGACCTGTGCAGTAGAGCAGTGAAAAGTAAACAATGCTGTAGGAAGACCAAGAGTCTCCTCATCAGCCATTTGTAGCCAGATTAATGCCTGAAAAATCACACAGATTCTCTTGTACACTGAGCACACCTCTGATTAATCATTTCATGTCTCTGGTATCTTGATGGAAGAAAACATGGGCCCATGAGATAAGAGAATGACGGTAGTCACTGAAAAAGTACTACACTCTCTTAATCTCCCTCAGAACCCTCACACTCCCAATTATAAATTAAGAAGCTAGCATTTCCATTAAAGTTGCTTAGAGTTTTGCTGTATTCAAGAATATCTCATGGGCCAGCACTATTCATAATATCCAGATTCTGGAAACAATCAGAGTGTCGGAAAACAGACAATTGGATAAAGAAACTTGGTATATCTACACAATGGAATACTTTGAAGCTGTTAGGAAAAACTAAGTTATGAAATTTGCCTATAAATGGATAGACATGGAGAAGATCATGCTGAGTGAAATGAAGCAGAAAGAAAATAAGAATGACTGCATTTATTTGTGGGATATAAATATATATATACATATATATACATGTATATATACATATATACATATATATATATACATATAATATGATACCAATATCCAAGGCCAGGCAAAACATGGATCAGGAGGTCTTGTCAGTGGGTGAACTCAACCACAAGTGTGTGTGAGTCAGAGGTTAGGTAAGACAGAGAAGGGAACAGTG
This sequence comes from Cryptotis parvus, assembly GCA_021461705.1. Classification (NCBI taxonomy): domain Eukaryota; kingdom Metazoa; phylum Chordata; class Mammalia; order Eulipotyphla; family Soricidae; genus Cryptotis; species Cryptotis parvus. Next base: position 25,126 of record JAJIBD010005995.1, read on the forward strand.
TGCTAATAATTGTTGGAAATAATACTAGCCTAGAACTGAGTATTGAATGTAGGCAAAGATCAGATAGACATGATAACCTCTAAATGTATGTATTGCAAGCCACAATGTGTAAGAGAAGGAAGAGAGAGGGGGAAAAGAGAGAGGAAAAAGACAGACATACAGAAAGAAAAGAGGTAAAGTGCCTGTCATAGTGGTAGGCTGGGGGGGAGGGTGGAGGAGATTGGGAACTTTGGTGGTGGAAAATGGGCACTGATGAGTGCTGGAACATGGTATGACTGAAACTCAAACATGAACATCTTTGTAATTGTATATCTCACATGGTATAATAAAAATATTTTTTTAAAAGAGAGATAGCCCGTGGGCTAGAGTGTGTGCTTGGCACGAAGGTTCGGTTCAATAAGGGGCACCACACATGCTCCTCTGAGCACTGCTAGTGTGGTTCTAACTCATTTTGTGCATTGATTCCTGTAAGGAAACAGGGGAAAAAAAAAGGCAAAAACAAAACAAAAAAAAACAGAACGTAACCATCTGGTGTTACTGCCAGGTGTGTGTGTGTGTCTGTGTGTGTGTATTTGTCTGTGTGTGTGTGTGTGTGTGTGTGAGACGGAGGCATGCACACATCAATTTAATCTGGAAAGCAGTCTGCCGGCTGTTCTTCACTGACAGCTTTAAACATTTCAGCTATAAGAAAAACACTAGCACTTTGCAAACCAGATATCATAACACTTTTCCCAAGGTCTAATGATAAGGGTTCTAAATGTAAATATTACAAAGGTCTTAAAATATTTCTATAAACTCTATCTTGAACGTATAATTTAAAATGTTCCTATCTTTCCACTAAAACCAAGCCACTAATCTGACCATTGAAATTTCCTGAGAAATATGGTGCTTTAAAGGCTCTCGGCTTCTAGACTCCTATCTTCCCAATCTTTCGGCAGCACTATCACCATCATTTATTTGTTTAGTTGGTGGGTTTGGGTTTGTCTGTGCTCATGGATTACTCCTGGCTCTACACTCTGCAATCTTTCCTGGCAGGGGAAACCATCTGGGGTGCCAGAGATAGACCCGGGGTCTGCCATAAGAAAGGCAAGTAGATTACCCACTGCACTATCTCTCCAGCCAGTATCAAGATTTTTTTTTAATCACACACATCGATTATGTCGCTCTTTTTAGAAGTTTAAATGACGTTATCACTGACTATAGACTACAACCTAAATTCCTTGATTGGAATTCTAAGTTTTTTTAATTTTTTTATTTTTAAAATTACAAAGATATACAATTAAAAAGTTCATCTTTGGGTTTTGGTCACCCCAATTAAAACATCAGCTAATTACCTCAATATCCATTCATGGCAAACATATTCCTATTTTATAAAGCATCTGTTTTACTTAAAAAAAAAAGAAATACAGTGGTTTTCCTTGTTTCTGTGTCACAAATGATGGCTCTGAATAAATGCATTTGCAAAAGCAACCTTTGCAGTCATCAGATTACAATATAGAATAATTTCAATTTCCCTGATCAAATTAGTCAAGAGAAAGGCAAACACAAGTCAATATTACACATGTCAATTTAGTATAGAAAAATAAGAGAATATCAAAGGAAAATGAAACCAAAACCTTGGGTGACTAGCTCCAAAAAGAGGAGGTCTGAGGGAGGAGCATCACAGAGGAGAGAGTTCCAAAAGATTGTGGTAGAGGATTAATGTTGCTTTGTTAGTAGGTGTCATTTGGTAACGTAGCACTTTGAAAAGTGTAAAATTGTACCCTGTAAACCAACACTACTGAAAATAGAAGAGAAAGAGAAAGTAGAAGAAAGAAGAGGAGGGGGAGTAGAAGGAGCAGTGGGAAGTAGACATAGAATGATTTATAGAATTATTCTGGTACCAAATGTGTGTACATAGCCCATTTAACACCACCACAGATTTTTAGCAGTTATAATGCATTTGCTATTATGTAGTGATAATTGACAATCTATCAGTATTTCCTTATTCTCTTTGATTCTATATGTGGTCTTCAGTATAAATTTTATGTAAGAAATATTCCTTTATACTTTGCCACATAAAGACAAAGAAAATAGCACTTTACAAAAAAATTACTTCACATAGAAAAAAAATCTGAAGAGAAAATAATCACATTTCTCCTAAAACGGAATGATACTACCACCCTATAATGTTTATTTTAAAAACTTACACTTTCTTTTCTAAACATCTTTGCTAAGCATTTGCATTAAGAGTATTCTCAAGGTCAAAATTTATTTCAACTGAAGAAATTGCAAGCTGAATAAAGCATAACAGTAGTGAAGTCTTCTCTAAAGTATCGTAGATTTCAGAATTTTCTTAATAATTTTTAAAAGCCTTTTTCAGTGGTGGATGGCTCCAGTCTAAGAATGTAAGAAACTATATGGTGGGTAATATTTTATTTTGTGAGGTTTTAAAGTCAAAAATAAAAACTGAAGGGGGTCACAGCTATAGCACAGCGGGAAGGCATTTGCCTAGTATGCGCCACCGGGATGATCCCTGGCATCCCATATGGTCCCCTGAGCACCAACAGGAGTAATTCCTGAGTGAAAGAGCCAATAATTTTCCCTCATTTACTACCTAAGCATCACTGGGTGTGACCCAAAAAAGAAAAAAATAAAATAAAAACTGAAGGAAATGTGAGTGAAAATTTATCCCAAAGTGAGGACTTTCTAAATATGAAGCTGAATTATCTATATCATTAGAATATCAGTAGAATTAATTAATACAAAATGCAATTCCTTGCTAACTACTTATTAAGCTTTCTTTAGCCCCCTTCCACATGGAATCATTTAATTTCACAAGCTTGTGCAAGTAAAAATAAGCAAGATAGAGAATTTTCAAGTTTTCAAACAACCAAATTTTAGAAATTATATCCATTATCACTTTTATGTATTTTACTGTTCTACTCCAAGTTGACACAGATACACCAGGAAAAGCAGATACCAGTTCTCCCCGTTGAACCCCCTGCACTACACTGACCAAGAGTGACTTCCGGTCCAAGTCCACCATCCCAATAGAGCCAAGAAGAACCCAGAGGAACCCCCACACCACGCTGGCAACGATCTTCATCATCCACACTCCACAGCTCGTCAGATCTCCACCCAAGAGATTAAGCCAATCTCCAGTCCGGCATATCAGAGTCCCAGCCTACAGAGACCCACCCTTCATAAACCCATCATTCAGAGGAGAGTATTTCAAGACTAGGAATGCTTGAGCCACAGACGCAGATGCACCAGGCAGAGCAGATACTAGCTCTCCCCGTTGCGTGTGGCCACTACACATGATGTATCTCCAAATTAACATGGATATTTTACCCACCCCTCTCAGAGAGCCCGGCAAGCTACTGAGAGTATACAGCCCGCACAGCAGAGACTGGCAAGCTGTCCAATGGTATTCAATATGCCAAAACCAGTAATAAAATGTTTATCTTCCTGACCCTGAAAGAGCCCTTAATACGGCAGCACTAAGAAGGATGAACAAGGAGTGCCTGATAAAATTTCAGGACCAAACTAGGCTGCTAAAATGAAGAAGGACTGAAATGACTATCTGTACTTTCAAGGAACATAGGCTGGCATCAGAAGCATATATCGAGGATCTGATGGTGCAAGCTCAAAAGATCAAGTATGACATCATTGGTCTGAGATGAGGAAGCATCAGTCGCATCGCACTGTTTTTGACACCGGAGAACAGTTCCTCGGAACATGCGACAAAAGAGGCATTTGTGGCATCGGTGTCCTTGTCAACATGAACATGGCCATCAACATTGATTCATTTGAATGCCTAACAAACCAAATAGAATGATTACACTCGAAGAGATGTGGCCCACTGCCAGCAATTTCTATCTTCATTGTCTATGAACATCCTCATACAAGGAAGAATAAATTGAGAAATTCTACATGGAACTGGAGGAGTTCTATAAAGAAGATCACACCTTCTACAAGATAATAGTCGGTGATTTCAATGATTTCAAGAAGATCAGCCAAAGAACTCCACATCAGGACCCATGGCCTAGAATGGAGTGAAAGGGTGAGAGACTATCTGAGCTCATCATGTCCACCAAGACCATTCATGGGAACTCACAATTCAGAAGGCTGAATCGAAACGTTGGACATGGGAATCTCCTAGTGGACATTTTCACAATGAAATTGACCACATCATCATCAATCAACAGTTTTGCCTGATAGATGTTGCTGTCGTTCCAAAATTCCAAACAGGATCAGACCACTGTCTCCTTCGTGCAAAATTCTACTTCATGCAACAGGGAGAAAAGGCTGCAAAGTTTAAGAAGAGAACTCCAAGAATGACCACTAACTGGGAACTCTTTGGCACCATTGCAGCAACATGGGAAGATTCCATCATTCTAATAACAGCAAACATTAGCCAAGCGGCACAAATGCTGGCTGACTTTGACTGAGAATGTGGAAAGATAGGTCTACATCTGAATCTCAACAAAACTATGTTCATGAAAAATGAACTAGTTCAAGAGGCCCCCACTCACTCTCAATGGAGCAAAGATCTCTGAATACAGCCGTTATGTGTACCTAGGTCGAGAAGTCAACATGATGAACAACCTAAAACCTGAGCTGCACAGGAGGAAGAGAGAGACATGGTATGCCTTCAATAGAATCAAAGAAATAGCTAAAAAGGACAAAGAACCTCTGACTTTAGGGCACATCTCTTCGACTCCACCTTTCTCCCTGCATTAACATATGCCTCAGAGACCTGGGCTCTACAAAAGCAGGATGAGAATGCTATTCGCTATTCGGGTCTCCCAAAGAGGAATCGAAAGAGCTATGCTTGGAATATCATGCCTCACTCAAGTGAAAGAAGGAATCGGAGTTCGGACCACGCCACCATTCCAGAGTCAGGGACACTATCATTTGCCAAGGCATCGAAAATCAGATGGGCTGGACATGTAATGCGACTTGGAGACAACCACTGGTCTAGAGCCGTTACTGACTGGATCCCCACGGGACATCAAAAGATCACGTGGCTGCCAACCTACAAGATGGGCAGACTTCTTTGTCAAGACCCTGAACAAACGGTTTGAGGCTCTTCGTATTCCTGAAGCAAGCAGATGCCATTGGGCTACACTGGCATGTGATAGGGTCAAATGGAAATGTTAGCAGCACCCACTCAAGTACATCGATGAATTGAATAATGGGATGTCAAGTTGAACAGAGGTGAACACTGAAGAAAAGCTTTCATTGAGAATTATCTTAGTTTTACAGCAGAGCCTGTCTACTCTAGGCTTCAGTTTATGAACTGAATATTTGGATGATTTTATTATCTTGTTAACAGTTATTAGCAAATATCCAACTGAATATTTGAATGTCTTTATTATCTTGCTAACAGTTCAGTTTCAGTTAATGAATTGAAACTCAATTTCAATTTATGAATACCAAAATGTTTAATGATATGTTTAATTCCTTTCTCACTTAAAAATTATGACTATAACTGTTCATAATTAGAAGAACAAATTCAGGTGTCAAATTTTCATGCCATAACAGCCATCAGTTTGGCAATTTGTTGTATAAAGTTTAAAGTGCTGTGATAGTACAATATTTAGTTTTTTTATAGTTAACATTCACCAAATTCCATGAAATATTTAGAATATTTTTATCATATATCTGTTAGTATTACTTTTCTTTCATCCTGTGATCAGAGAGTGAAATGATTTCATATCTAAATAGAATTTAAAGTTTTATGTTTGGAAATTTTATTCTTTGTGCAATGTTTCTAAATCTGTATTAGGGGATGTAGGTTAGGTTACATGAGTTTCAGAATCCGTCCAGATGACTATTTTTTAACCCACCTCTGCAGAAATGGCATGCTGAATTTCAATGGTTCACTTTTATGACCTTTAAAGGAACTTCCTCTAACTTTTACCAACAGCCTTCCTGATGTCTACTCACCTAGTTCACACCAAAAGTCTTCTAATGATCTAAACCAGAATACATAGTATATGCCTACTTAACTAAATTTTCACTAGAATAAAGCAATGCTATTGTTTCTGCTCTCTTAAAGGGAGAAGGGAACTGAACTGAAAACACAACTTGCAACAGATTTCTGACTCTGAAATAATAAAAAGTGCAATATTAAATATTACTATATATACTTTTAATTTCAAAATTTCTATTTATTATGAGTCACATATAAGTAAAAATATCATGATTCATAAATAAAGGACAAAACACTGAGCTCAGTTCCTAACATTAAGTACAAAGTTCTTTCTTCTACATCATAATAAATACTATACAGAGGCTGGTACATATATGTTAGGCTTAGAAATACTAGAAATATTGACAACTATAGGTTTCAGAGACGTGGATGAATACCAAGCTCTTAGCAAGATATGAAAGCACATCCAGAATCTGCTGCGTCCTAAACCTCAACTTTATTTGAAAATTCTCTTCCCATCATATGTACGAATTCATTTTTCACCTCACAGAACTGCTTTTAGTTCACACTTCCATGCTTTTGTTTCTGCTGCTACTTTCTGCTGTGAGGTCTTTTGTTCTTGCTTCGTACTTTTTTGCCTTCTTATCATCATGAGTCCCTTAAGATCACTGAACATAAATCATCTTAGATAATATCACCATTATGATTCTGTCTCCCGTTTCCTATTTCTACTCAATGCAAATGCATATTTATAACTTCCATAATGACTAAATTGCGGTTAATTTTTTGACTGTATATGTTAAAATTTATAATTAACAGATCATGTTCATATGCTATTTCAATTAATCCTCAACGGATGCCAACATCATTTTTATAATTAAAGGTTTTATTATAACTCATTTTCTAGTCTTGGTTCCTAGTACTATGATTATAATTAAATAAATTTTAATTTATTTTTTAAAATATACACCATATTTACAAATCTTTTTATAAAAAAAATTAATGGTTGTTTCTTTCTGTGGGAGAAGAGGAGTAATGCTGGGTGCTACCTGAGGTGCTCCTGACTTATTCCTAGTCTTCCATAGCTTGGGGAATTTGATCCAGGGTCTTCCATGTGTGCGGCAGTGGGCACTATCACTCTGGAAAAAGAAAGGTTTTAATAACAGATTCGGGCATTCACTACTTTCTCTTCAAACCTATTACCATGTCAGCATCCCTCCACCAATGACCCAAAGTTCCATCCCTCTCTTAATACCACTTCCTTAGCAAATCAAAATTTTATTTTACTTATTAAAATTTGGGTTACATGCTAACAATACTGTTGACTCCTAAGATTTTGATGTATATAGTTACCTCATATCTAAACCATCAGAATATATGGACCTTTTACTAATGTTCTTATGTTTTCACCAGTTTGCTTTGTCATTCCCCCATATCCTTCTTCCTTGGCATTCCTGATTTCTACAAGCCAGATCCAATAATTTCCCCTCATTTACTATCTTCTGTTCCTCTGTCATGCTTCCCTATAGACTTCAGATAGGTGAGAATATCCAGTATTTATCATTCTCCTTCTGACTTACTTTACTCAATGTGATACCCGCCAGTTCTTTTGAGGTTGAAGTAAACTGCATGAGTAAATCTTTTCCTTTGGATGCACAGTATTACATTGTGTATATATACAACGACTTTGATATCCATTTATCTTACATTAGATATTTAGGTTGTTTCAATAGCTGAATATCGCATTATATGATGCAATGAATATAAGTGAACATATATCTCTTCAAGAGAATGAATGTCTTTGTGTTTGGAACAGGTGAAAAGTAGATAACAAGAAATGGCATTATTGGGTCATATGGGAGTTATATTCCTTGTTTCTCTAGTTACCAGCTCAATGTATTTCACAGGAGCCGAACCAGTCAATTCTCACCAGAAGTGAACAAGAATTATTAAATGTTTCCATTGCTGGTTATGCCACATGTTCTTTGTTGCAGGACACCTAAAAGCCTAGGCCTCTGCATCTGCCCTGGATTGCCTCCTGCAGGTCACTTCATAGATCGGGGATAGTCTGAACGTGGCAGTCTTATCTGACCATGTATTCTGTATTGGCTGGTATAAATATTCTCCCATGCTACCTCAATCATCGTGGGACTAGCTAGATCTTACCAGCATATTTGCCTGGCCACATTGTATCCCTAAGTAATTAGACCAGAGAGAAATGCTATTTGCCTCCAGGAAAACAAGCATGGCACCCTGATATACTCAAAGGCAACTAAAATACAAAACTACCATGAAGTAGAAGAGACTTGTGAAGACTTGGAGAAATATTTAACTGGCGTTAGTATTAGTCGTTGGTACAGAGATATGCCATCTCAGAAACCCCCTTCTCTACCCTATAAAGGCATTTCCAGGCAGATATTGGCTCAAAACATTAGCATATAAAAGGGCCTAGGTGAGGTGCAGGGAGGGATTACCTAAGGGCATTTGACCCTCCCTGCTTTCCATAACAGTGGGAGGGAGGTCCGAGTTGCAGGGGTATAATACTAGTCTGCTTCCTCTCTCGCGTACTTTTTTTGGGCTCTCTCTTTTGTGAGTTCTCACCCTTCTTGGGAATCTTGTCTTCTTCTCCTTTTACAGGGCCTTAACACGTGGTGGCCACCATCTTGGCCTACACGTGTCTGAGATTCTAGCTGGGAATCCTAAGCACAGGGTTTTTTCCTATTGCTGACTTGTATGCCTGAAACTGTGATAAGTAAAGCCTTTTAAAACTACATCGGATTCCTGAGTCTTCATCCATTCCCGCCAGCTTCGGAGGTAGAAGGGAACTCCCTTCCTGGCACTGTTGGGGACCCCAGCAGCCCGCCCCAACAGTTCTTGATATACTTAATTTTCTATGGTATGAGATGACACCTTATGTCATTTTAATTTGGGTGTCCCTGACAATTAGCGATGATGAATAATGGGGCCAGAGTTGTAGTACAGATGATAGGGCACTTGCTTTGTGTGCAGCCAACCCAGGTTCAAACTCTAGTCTCCTGTATGATCCCCTGAGTCCACTAGGAGGGAGCCCTGAGCACCAGGTGTGGCTCAGAAATAAACAAAGTTACAATGATATTCTTTCCCTGTACTTATTGGCCATCATATGTCTTTTTTCAAGGAAATTTCTGTTCATCTTCTCCAAACTTCCCTTGATAGTATTATTGGTTTCTCTGTTGCTGAACTTTGTAAATATTTATGTATCAGGATATCAATCCTGTATTGTGTGCAAATTATCTTCTCCATTCAGCTGTGTTTCTTTTTATTTTATTTTAGCTGTAGTTTATTTTGTCATGCAAAATCTTTTACATTTGTGTTTATTTCGTTCTCATTATCTTTGCCAATGGGATTGCATCATATAAAACACCACTTAGGTCAAGAGCCTAAGTTTCTGCCTGCATTTTCTCAATATATTTTATGGATTCTCTCTTAATATCCAGGCCTTTGATCCACTTCAAATTGACTTCTAAATATGGTTTGAGAGACAGATACAATTTCGCTATTTTGCATGTCCTTAGTGTTCCCACCATCATTTGTTGAAGAGGCTTTCCTTGCTCAACTATATGCACCCAGTTCCTTTGTAACAAATTACTAGGCATAAAAATAAAATTGTAATAAATCACAGAGGAGATTAAAGAGGGAAACCATAAGAGAAAGATCAGAAAAATTATGGCTTTATGACACTAACATGAGAAAACTTAAGATTATTGTTATGGTATACAACCGTAATAAGACTGAATCAAAAAGAACTTGAAAACCAGAACGGATCAATTATGAGTAAGTAAATTTAAATACTAATCAAACCCCCAAATAGAAGGCTAGATTTGGATGGGTTCATTAGTGATTTCTATCAAAACTTCATAGACTTATTACCTATAATCCTAAAGTTATTCAAAGGATCAAAGAAACAGTACTGTTTACTAAGAATTTTTATGGAAACATTACTACGCTGGTTGGTACCAAAAGCATTTCACCAAATATTCTGAATAAACTTGGACCTGTGTCTAACACCATGCACAAAAATCAGATCAAAGTGGATTAAAGATCTCAATATCAGACTTGAATCCATAAAGTACACTGAAGAAAATATAGGAAAAACCCTCCATGACATTGAAGCTAAAGGCATCTTCAAAGATGAAACATCTCTAACAAAGCAACTAGAAGAAAAGATAAATATATGGGACTACATGAAACTAAAAAGCTTCTGCACCTCAAAAGAAACAGTGACTAAGATACAAAAGCAGTCCACAGAATGGGAAAGAATATTCACCCAATACTCATCTGATAAGGGGTTAATATCCAGGATATATCAGGCACTGGTAGAACTTTACAAGAAGAAAACAAACAACCCCATCAAAAAATGGGGAGAAGAAATGAACAGAAACTTCAGCAAGGAAGAAATTCGAATGGCCAAAAAACATATGAAAAAATGCTCATCATCACTAATCATCAGAGAGATGCAAATCAAAACAACAATGAGATACCACTTTACACCACAGAGACTGGCACATATTCAAAAGAACAAGAACAACAAGTGCTGGCGTGGGTGTGGGGAAAAGGGGACACTCATCCATTGTTGGTGGGAATGCCGGCTGGTACAGCCTTTCTGGAAAACAATATGGACATTCCTCCAAAGACTAGAAATTGAACTCCCATTTGACCCAGCCATACCACTCCTGGGAATCTACTCTGGGAAACCAAAAATACGCAGCGGAAACACCATCCCTACTTTTATGTTCATAGCAGCATTATTCACAATAGCCAGAATCTGAAAGCAACCCGAGTGCCCGAAAATCGATGACTGGATAAAGAAGCTTTGGTACATCTACACAATGGAATACTATGCAGCTGTTAGGAAAAATGAAGTTATAAAATTTGCCTACAAATGGATGGACATGGAGAAGATTATGTTGAGCGAAATTAGCCAGAAGGAGAGAGACAGTTACAGAATGACTGCATTTATCTGCATAACATAAATATATATGTACATATTATGATACCAATATCCAAGGTCAAGTGAAACATACATCAGGAGGTCCTGTCAAAGGTAGAAATTATCACAAACGTGTGGGAGTCAGAGGCTAGGTAAGACAGAAAATGGAACAGTGTGCTAACAATTGTGAGGGTACTAATGCCAACCTAGAACTGAGCATTAAATAGAGGCAAAAGGATACACATGACAACCCTTTAATGTATGTTCTGTAATCCATAGTCTGGAGAGGAAGGAAAAGAGAAAGATAGAGAAATGGAAAGAAATAAAGAACCTGCCATGAAGGAGGGCTGGGGGAGGGGGAGGGAACCGGGGACGTTGGTGGTGGGAGATGGGCACTGGTGGCGGGATGGGTGCTGCTACACTGTATGACCAAAACCCAAATATGAACTTTTTAATTGTATATCTTTGTAATTGTAAAAATAAAAAAATTACAAAAAAAAATAAAAATAAAAATATACACCATATATTTTTATAAATAAAAATAAATAAATAAGCAAAATAAATTAAAAAAACATAACAAAAGAACCAGACACTATGATCAATAGGTGTCGGGAGTCGCTGGGGTCCCCAACAGTATCAGGACAGAAGTTCTCTTTTACCTCAGAGGCTGCCAGGGAACGAATGAAAACTCACAAGTCTAGCAGAGTTCCAAAAAGGCTTTTAGTAGTACAAATGCTCTATCATCACAATCCAATATAATGAAGGAACTCTAGCTCTTGTCAGAACTTAGACCATACACGAAAACCTAAGTCTTCCACCAAGGAGAATCCTACCAGAAAGGAGACCTACCCAAAAAGGGGGCAAGTGCCTCAGTCATACCCCCTTATATACACCAAAGTAATCCTAACTGTTGACAAGGAGGATCCTGTCAACAAAGAACCCTAAACAGCTTCTAGATAGTAGAAAAGTGTTGAAGGGTAGTGCCACACCATATTACAGGTATAAACAAAGGAATATGCCAAGGACTAATCCCTTCTTCCAAGATTATCTATTATGTAAAACACTGGAGAGAGTAGGGGGTGCTGGTATACTTCTTAATTTCATGGGCTTCATGTAATTCTCAACATCCAGACTCCACAGCTCCTCAGAGCTCCATCTAAGAGAAAATCAGATCTCTCTCTGTTGAGGTTCATCAGTAAGGCTCAAGATGAGAGCCTACTACTGAGAGTGTATCACCTACACAGCAGAGTCTGGCAAGCTACCTGTTGTATTTGATATGCCAAAAACCAGTAACAATTATAGATCTCATTCCCATGACCTGAAAAATGGTTTGAGGCCTTTCATGTTCCTGGAGCGAGCAGATGCCCTTGGTCTGCACTTGCTTGCAATAGGACTTATGGAGATGCTACTGCTGCCCGCTTGAGCAAATTGATGAACAGAAAGACAAGTAATACAAGTGATACATGCAATCTAGATGGTACCCACAAGGTCCTTCTTATTTATTATCTGTACCAGAGTGATTCTGAGTATCTTGTTTTACATATACTGAAAGGGTCACACTTGCCTGCATGAGGGCAAACTAGTATGATTCTTCCTATAATCTTAAATGATAGTCTCAATGTAGCAGGGTGGCAGTCTCCTGGTAAATTCTGTCCCACACTGGGTGCAGTGGGAATAAAAGAGGTGCTGTGCCCAATCTAGTAAACATGGAAGTTTTAGTAGATATATATTAATTAAGAAGTTATTCAGAGTCAAGGTGACTTCTGAAACTGCCACACCCTCTATCAGTGTTTACATAAAAGAGAGATCTCATTAGAATGAACCTTGGCTTAAGAACATGTAAATAGATTAAACTGTGAGCAGAGCTCCCAAGATAGCTAAGCCTGTCATCCAGCAACTCTCCCTTTTTTGTTTACAAAAATATAAAAACACAAGTATTCTAAATAATACATATAGAGCAGTGATACAGAATGCAAAAAATTCCAATCACAAGGTAATATCATATGTTGTCCCAATGTCCTACTTCATTTTTGAACCCAGAGTAAAGTTCATAGCAAAATGTCTCGGGCTGTTTGTTCATAAGTGACTATAGCCATTTTGCCCTAATTTAGGGAGAGTCAATTTTCCATGTCTTATATGAAGTCAAGTGTTTGGAACAAGGTCTGAAGAACTGATTCTGGAACAGAAACATCAGTGAAAATGGGATGAGTCTCAGGAGAGCAATCATCAGGAGTTCGATGAGTTATCAGGAATACTGGAACAGGAATCTGCAACACTGGAACAGACATCTGGATCACAGGACAGGTATCTGGATCACCAGAACAGACAACTGGAGCACTGGAACAGGTGTCTGGAACATTGGTGTGTGAATCTGGAGCACTGGAATAGGCAACTGGAACACTGGAATGGGTTTCTGGAATGCTGGAACAGATTCTGTGATGCATTGTCAGTAAAGCAACATTGGCACTGGAAACCATACTTGTAACTTACTCTTAAGTGAGACAAAAACACTTTTCATAATTAATGACAGATAGTGGTCATAGGAGTTTGACAGGAATCCAAGTCTGGAATGGAGAGAAGAACATAAAGAAGCTCCAATGCAGGTGGAGCAGTGAGATAAGTATAAGAACTGATGAATCCAAAATTGATGAGTGTAGTAGGTCAACGATGGAGCTGATGAATCCAATAGACATTTGTAGTGGTCAGAAATTGAGAATGTAGTAGTTCAGACATACATAAACATAACATTAATCACAAACATAATGGTGGCTACCACAGGCACACACATGCACACACATTTGATCGATCAATATATTACAGCTGTATATATAACCCATCTAGGGTGAAAAGTGATAATGAATCAAGCACTTCATAATATAAAGCTGGCAAATATGATAGAGAGAAAGTGTCCTTTCTGTGAATTGAAACATTATAGAAAATCATTTTTCCAAATTATTAAGTTTTTTTGTAGTGACCACTGTTTTAGGAGTCTCAGAGTATAGAGTGCCATAACACAAGTCTACTGCATCCCAATGTCTTATCCTGTGAACAGAATCATTAGAAAATCTATTTTATTGACTTAGCAAACTTTTATGTAATTAGCACTGTGATCAGGTCCAAAGCCTTGAACATCATAGAAGAAATCTGCAGCAGCTAAATTCTTTTTCTGTAAATCTCTGAACAAAAGCATTAAAAAAAGTCTTTATTAGTTGTTAGCAGATTTTGATATTGACCACTAGACTTGTAGTCCACCTTTTTTTTCTACTTTTTTTGAAGCATTAAAAGACTTCATTAATACCTTTTCCTTGAGGGTTATTCAGGTACTTTGACCTTTAAACACTTCGAGGCAGCAAGGAAACATTAAGACATTTACACATTAAACACTTAGAAATATATATATAAATAAATATTATATATAAATATATATGTGTATATATATATATATATATATATATATATATATATATATATATATATATATCACTGTCACTGTCTTCCTGTTCATCATCGATTTGCTCGAGCGGGCACCAGTAACATCTCCATATGACCTGTCTCATGCAAGTAGAGCCCAAGGGCACCTGCTTGCTCCAGAAACATAAAGAGCCTCAAGCCATTCCATCAGGTCATGGGAATGAGGTCTATAATATGGGGCAGAGCTGCTATTGGCTCTCACTGTGCCCAGCCACTCATGAGGTGCCGGGGAGGGATGGCAGGTTTTAGCCCTGGCCCGCCACCCCAGCAGAACCTCACAACAAGCCAGAAGATCCCCCACTCCATGAGGACCTCCATTTTCCACATCAGGACTTCCCCCTTGTCAGAACTCCACCCAGCAGACCAGCCTATCACAGCCTGGCTCGCCCGGCTGCTTGCGGCCGCTTGTTTATCAATATATGCTGGATTTAGAGGTGACTACAAGAGTATGCTAGCCGCATGGCAGAGCCTGGCAAGCTACTCGTGTCGTATTTGATATGCCAGATACCAGTAACAATTATAGACCTCATTATTATAGACCATATATATCTTGTCTGGATGACTTAAAAGAAACTTAAGTGTTTGCTCAGATTTATTAGTTTTTTAGTGCTTGATGAGTTGACACAGTACTTCTCGAACCCAGCAATGTATAAAAATCATGTGGACCATTTTGTTTTGGGCAGAGGCGGAGGCCACATCAGACAGTGCTCAGAACTTATACCTGGCTCTATACTCAGGATCATGCCTAGTGGGGCTCGGGGCGCCATACGGGTCAGCCGCATGTCAGACTGCCTGCTGCACTGTTGCTCTGCCCCCCATACATGGACGTTGATATATTTGTTTTGAGTCACACCTTATGGACTCGCAGACATGGGGCAGAGCTGCTACTGGCTCTCCCTGTGACCAGCCGCTCACATGGCGCCCGGGAGGGATGGTGGGTTCTAGCCCTGGCCCACTATCCCAGCAGAGCCTCGCAACAAGCCAGATGACCCCCACTCCATGAGGGCCTCCATTTTCCACATCCGGACTCTCTCTCGTCAGACCTCCACCCAGCAGACCAGCCTATCAGTGCCCGGCTCGCGCGGCCGCTCTGCGCCGCTTGGTTCATCAATAAATGCTGGACTTAGAGATGCCTACAAGAGTATGCTACCTGCACGGCAGAGCCTGGCAAGCTACCCGTGTTGTATTTGATATATATGCCAAATACCAGTAACAATTATAGACCTCATTCCGGAATGGATTGAGGCTCTTTATGTTCCTGGAGCAAGCAGATGCCTTGGGCTCTACTAGCATGAGACAGGACATATGGAGATGTTACTGGGGCCCGCTCGAGCAATTCGATGATAAACGGGAAGACAGTGATACAGTGATACAGTGATGGTCTATAATAAAGGTGCTTTGACCTTTAAACACTTCGATCGAGCAAATCGATGATGAACAGGAAGACAGTGACAGTGATACATATATATATATACATATATATATATATATATTTCTAAGTGTTTAATGTGTAAATGTCTTAATGTTTCCTTGCTGCCTCGAAGTGTTTAAAGGTCAAAACACCTGAATAACCCTCAAGGAAAAGATATTAATGACCATATATATATATATATATATATATATATATATATAAATATATATTATTTATGGTAACTTGTTTTGGAGAGTTGTTTAGATGCTTTATTTAACTCACTTCAAGACAGTTAAATTTTTTTAAGAAAGAAAGGGGTTTTCTCCATATAAAGCATCAACAGGCTGCAATGCAAGGTTATTTTTATTAATAATGAACCAAGATCAACAGGCTGCAAAGCAAAATTATTGTTATTAAAGATGGACCATGTTCAACAGGCTGCAAAGCAAGATTATCATTATTAAAAAAATGAAACAATCCGGGAGGTTTGAACAGCAGTTTGCAATTTAAAAAATAAGACTTTATATTGTAAAAACTTAGTGTTTTAGACCTGCTACCCATTTATAATCAATTTTCACTTAGATAGGTAAATTGACTGGTATTTGGGTATGCAACAGTGTTTTCCAGCAGCTTTCCTTGAGACAAATTTAGAAATGTAAGGGAAATAATGCTAAGGATACTTGTCTTTTGTTGCTTCAATAACCGAATTTTGAAAGTTTTTTTGAGCACATTTAACAATTGTCATTAGCCATAACATTTACCATAAATCATTTACCAAAACTATCGATTTGCCAAAAGTCATTTGCCATTAATATTCAATCACATAACTTAATTGTCTGCAAACCTCCAACCATGTGGGACGGAGCACAGAATAAAAAGTGGACAATTTAGTCTGGTTTGTCTCTATGAAAAGCTATGGTGCACATGAAGTTGGCAGGCAACTGTAGATTTAGCCTAAAACTCTTTTCCAGCTGAATTAAATAAACAAGCCACCAAGAAATTTTCCCTTTCATTTCCTTAAACCAAAGGTCCAGGAAAGCCTCTACCTTAAAACTAATAACATCACCAAACCTGGTACTTAATTCTGTCGGGAGAGGTGAAGTTTTACAATTAGGAAAATCACAAGAGCTAGCACCAGAAAAGGCCAAAATAAAGAATGGTCATGAGGAATTTTTCAAAGCTCCCAGAGTTTTGCTCTTCGACTATTAGACTATTATTAAATTGAGAACAGGAGGAACAAGACTTTTAAGGCATCAATAAGCTCTGGGAATTCCATTCCCCCTCCCCTTTGTCCTTATCAGAGCTTGCAAGAGCTCTGGGAAAGCCTCAAATTGAGCATACCTTTCCATTAGAGCCGCATCTCCAACTTTGGAGGTATCAACTCCAGGCACATTTCAGTTTGAGAGTCTGCCTCCTCTGGATTTACCTTATTTGAATGATTGCTATAGTCATTCCACAAATAGGGATTTATTTTAAGGATGCAAACATGGTTCTATCTATCTATATACAAAATGTAATTTGCTAATCAACAAAAGGAAAATAAAAATCATATAATCTTATCAGTAGATTCAGAGAAAGTTTTGACATGATTCAAAATTCCCTCATTAAAATAAATCTCAACAAAAGTGGGGGATCCAATGAGCATACCTCAAGTTTATCACAACCATTACAATTCCACAAGCAACATAATACTAATGAAATGGAGAAAGAAAGAAAGAAAGAAAGAAAGAAAGAAAGAAAGAGAGAGAGAGAGAGAAAGAAAGAGAGAAAGAAAGAGAACCAAAGGAGAGAAAGAAAGAAAGAAAGAAAAGAAAGAAGAGAGAGAGAAAGAAAGAGAACGAGAGAACGAAAAGGAAAGAAAGAAAGAAAGAAAGAAAGAAAGAAAGAAAGAAAGAAAGAAAGAAAGAAAGAAAGAAAGAAAGAAAGAAAGAAAGAAAGAAAGAAAGAAAGAAAGAAAGAAAGAAAGAAAGAAAGAAAGAAAGAAAGAAAGAAAGAAAGAGAAAGAAAGAAAGAAAGAAAGAAAGAAAAGAAAAGAAAGAAAGAAAGAAAGAAAGAAAGAAAGAAAGAAAGAAAGAAAGAAAAGAAAGAAAGAAAGAAAGAAAGAAAGAAAGAAAGAAAGAAAGAAAGAAAGAAAGAAAGAAAGAAAGAAAGAAAGAAAGAAAGAAAGAGAGAAAGAAAGAAAGAAAAAGAAAGAAAGAAAGAAAGAAAGAAAGAAAGAAAGAAAGAAAGAAAGAAAGAAAGAAAGAAAGAAAGAAAGAAAGAAAGAAAGAAAGAAAGAAAGAAAGGAGGGAGGAAGGAAGGAAGAAAGAAAAGAATGGAGGGAAGGAAGGAAGCAGGAAGGAAGGAAGGAAGGAAGGAAGGAAGGCAAGAAGGAAGGAAGGAAGGAAGGAAGAAAAGAATGGAGGGGAGGAAGGAAGGAGGAAGGAAGGCAGGAAGGAAAGAAGGAAGGAAAGAAAGAAGGAAGAAAAAGAAGGATGGAATACTTTCTTCTAAGATTATGCATGAAATAAGGATATCCATCCACACCTTTCATATTATTAAGCATATATGGGAAGTTTTCACTACAGCAATCATTAATACAAAAGAAATCAAAGAAATTTAAATTGGAAAATAAGCTAAAATATCACTATTTAATGATAACTTGATAATACACATAAACACTAAGACTCTGCTAAAAAACTTTAGAAAAAATAAAACCATTGGTAAAGCGACAGTCTACAAATCTATTGTATATCTAAATGCAAACAATGAACTAGAAGAAAAATATATTTTAAGTACTCTAAAATAATTTACAGCAGCTAGATATAGTATAGGATAAAGCACTTGCTTTGGATACTGTTGAGTTTAATCCCTCCTGCCCCAACATGATCACCTGAGCTGCCAGAAATAATACTTAGACACAGCTGGGTAGGGTGAAAAAAAAATTAAACTAAGTCAACTCTTAAAATAAAAAAGTAAAATAATTTCTAGAAATTTCAAGTATCTAGAATCAACTTAACAAAGGATGTGAAAAATTACAAATCAAACACTGTAAGTCACTATTAAAATATGAAAGGATATGAATATTCTATAATTACAGATTGGAAGAATTAACATTGTTAAAATTACTATACAATGGGAAGATTTAAAAGCTAAACTCCCATATGACCCAGAAATCCTACCCACGTGATTTATCCCAAGAATACAGAAATATTAACTCAAAAAAGATATATGCAAACTATGTTCATTAAAGCACTACATACAATTGACAAGATTAGAAATAACTCAAATGTTCACACAACCAATTATGGCATATATACATAATGAAAGAGTATTACAAAATATAAGCTTTACCTTTTGCTACAACATGATTGAAACTAGAAGGCATCATGTTAAGTGAAAGAAGTCAGATTGAGGATAAACGAAAATGATCTTACTCTTTTTTGACCTATAAGAAAATCAAGTGAATAAACAGAATATAATAATAACAAATCTGGGAATTTTGACTACACAGTTGAGGTTCACAAGCAATGGGGGAAGGAATGTGAATGGGGGGGGGAGCTGGGAAGGAAGAATTAGGCTGAAAATTACTTTGGAAAGGTGTTGGATAGTCCTCAGCAAAGTAACTGGGCTGCAAGTGCAATAACTTTTTATACCAAAAGTATGAACATTGATAATATTGTAACAATGTTACTGTAACCAAAATAAAAATTGTATCTTTTTCAAAATTGTCTTGAAGGGGCTCTAATTTTTCTACCAGAATTGAGGGGGCTATTCAGTAATATTGTTTTGTAGTATAAAACACATTAAACCCTGAGCCTTAAACAAATTCTCCAAGCTCTGTCACCACTAATTAGCTAAGTGAAAATGAAGAATTCATTTAACCCTCTGGCTTCACTTTTATCTCATGTAAAATGAAGAGGTAAGACTAGAGTAGTTCTAAAAATTATTTGCAATGCTCAAAGATCTTATACATTTTTACATCTTCATCTTTTGATTAACATGATTATGTGAAATCACATTTCCCCTGCCACTTAATGAGAATCACCAACCAAGCACAGGATCTATAATGTCCTGGGGCCTGGATGCTTACAAAGTCTTATGTTTCATTTTAACCTTCCAGAACAGGTTACATTTGAATACACATTTATTTTGTGCAATTTAAAGTTATTTCTTTATCTTTGGTTATCTAAAATAATAATATTTGAAAACTGAAATTGGCAAGAGTAGCATCTATTTTTATACATTGTACTTTATAAGAAACTTTTTCAGAAAAGCACAGTCATACACCATCATATAACTAGTGTTAAGTATCATAAAGATATATAAACACTTAATCCTAGGTATTTCGGGCACTGAGGGCATATAAAAATGTGTTTTCATGGAACACATAATCTCATTTACCACGTCGTCTGATTCTGATTTGCACATTGAAATGATCCAAATGATAATCCATATAAATTATTAAGAATGTTGATAAAGGTCATTTAGAGAATAATATACATATGCATGTAACTACCATTTACATGATAATTTCCTGATTTGTGTATTTTGTGCTTACTTCCTCAAAATAGAATATGTATACAGTAAACATATATTTTTTAAGCATGGGAATATATGGATGGATAAATTATGTAGTATAGAAAAAAAGAAAGTGAGAGAGAAAGGAGGATGAGAGAGAGAAAGAAAGAGAGAGAGAAGTCACAACTTTGGAATTCTGAGATCATAAAGCAAGCTTAATTAGAGGATTCTGTGAAGGTACCTGAGAATAAATATTCACAGAGGCAGAAAGAGAAACAGGAGAGGGTAGTAGCATGCAAGTCATTATGGGGGCAGTGTTAAGATAGTAAGAGTGGATAGCTAGTGACATTAAACAGAATAGAATAGTAAAACATTATTAGATGGAATTTTTGTTTTATTTTAAAAGATTATCAGTATTCCTAGTAAAGAAGCAAGACAGACCCTCAAATTACAGGAGACTGAGGTTTAAATTGATAGTAAGGAAACAGACAAAAAAATGAATAGTCTGCCTAGAATTTAAATAATAAGAAGCCGGAGCTATAGTACAGTGGGTAGACTGCATATAGCCAACACTGTTTCATCCCCAGCATCCCAAAGGGTCTCCCTGAACACCACCAACAGTAGTTCCAAAGCGCAGAGACAGGAATTACCCCTGAACATTGCCCAGTGTGGCCCATAAAACAACAAAAGAAGTCATAGTAATTACGAACAAATATTTGTTTACTACTGAAAGTATATGTGGACAAGTAAACTTAATGATTTTGGGGGAAATTAAAGTATATACAAAACGCCTAAAATGACTATCACTTGATCACTTGACATCCCATTATTGGTCAATTTGCTCGAGCCAGCACCAGTAATATTTCCATTTTACCCTATCATGTGCCACTGTAGCCCAATGGCATCTGCTTGCTTCAGGAATACAAAGAGCCTCAAACCCTTCGTCCAGGGTCTTGACGAAGAAGTCTGACCATCTTGTAGGTGGGCAGCCACGTGATCTTTTGACATCCCGTGGGATCCAGTTGGTAACGGCTCTAGTCCAGTGGTCATCTCCAAATCACATTACATGTCTAGCCCATCTGATTTTCGATGCCTTGGCAAACAAGACAGCATCCCTGACTCTGGAATAGTGACGGAGGTCGAAGCTCCGGATTCCTTCTTTTACTTGAGTAGGCATGGTATTCCAAGCATAGCTCTTTCGGTTCCTCTTTGGGAGACCCGAATAGCATTCTCATCCTGCTTTTGTAGAGCCCAAGTCTCTGAGGCATATGTTAATGCAGGGAGAACGGTGGAGTTGAAGAGATGTGCCCAGAGCTGGAGGTTCTTTGTCCTTTTAGCTATTTCTTTGATGCCTTTGAAGGCATTCCATGGCACTCTCTTCCTCCTGCACAGCTCAGGTTTTAGGTCGTTCATCATGTTGATTTCTCGACCTAGGTACACATAATTGCTGCATTCAGAGATGTTTGTTCCATTGAGAGTGAATGGGGCCTCTGGAACTAGTTCATTTTTCATGAACATAGTTTTCTTTAGATTCAGCTGTAGACCTATCTTTCCACATTCTTGGTCAAAGTCGGCCAGTGTATTGATGAGTACTGAAGGCAGATTCTTCAGGTGTTCAGGTCTGACTTTGTCTGGGCCTGGTGCAGTTCTCTTCTTTACTGACAAAATGGCAGTAAAGAATTGATGCCATATGTATATGACTATGTACAAATAAAAACTCAGGACTATCACTTAAAGAATTGATAGATGAAAATAATAGAATGGGCTAAAGAAAATAGTACTGTTGCAGGTGGACCCCACGGGTGACTTATGTGAGGCAGGAAGGAGAGAGAGATGGTCGCTTTCTCCCCAGCCGCCTCTGTCACCCGGGACCCGCTGGGCAGGCTAAGGACTGATAAAGTCTGCGATGAGCCCCTGCACGGCATGGGCCTGAGCCCCACCAGCCCCACGAGGTGGCCGTCAAGCCACGCCTGATGCCTGCTTGATCTCTAGGCACGGGAGTTAATCCCCACCACCGGAGGTTTCTAGGGAGCCATGGACTCAGGCTGGAGCCGAGGAATTGCTCTTTGCAGGAAAGAAAAGTCAGTCCTAGCCTTACCCAGGTCTGCCTTAAGGTTCTTGTCTTTCTCACAGAAAAGAATTTTCAGGAGTCGATCGAACAGTAAAAGTTAAAACAGGTTTTATTAAGGAGGTTTTAGGTGAGGGGGAGGGAGAGAAAGAAAGGAAAGAGTAACGCTCAAGGGAGAACGCGGGCTGCTCCAAAGGTGGAGAGCGCGAGTAAAGAGAGAGTACACATCTCAAGAGGGGAGATGCGGGCAACACACGTGCTCAGGCAAGGCACCACATGTGCTTGGCCACATGGGCTCAGGCAGCATGAGTGTCCTTGCAGCATGCGGCGCAGGCGACATGTGTGCCTAGGCAGCATGTGCGCGCTGTCCTTTGTTAAGGATGGCTTTTATAGATTTCTCCCCAAGTTACTCCCATATGGGGCTTCAACCTCGGTTGCTAGGGCCCCGTTGCCAAGGGGAGTAGACTTTGGGAGTGGTCTTCTTTGACTGGAATGTCCTGGGGTCTTCCTTGAGCTGGGTCCTGGGCGGGAAGGCTGATTCATCTCCGTCAGGAGATTTACACATTCCTTTTGGCCTTCCCTTCCCCCATGGTCTATTGTTGATATGGTCTTATCAAGTTTGGTTTCAGGCTTTCAATCAGGTGTGGCTCTGGAGTTCTTCTTCAGGAATTTATTGCCATGTGGCGCCCCTGTCTGCCTGCCTACAACAGTACATTATAGATAATTATTATTAAAAAAACTCTACCTCCCAGGGAGTGCTGGATTTCCCCACAGTATGAGGGAACAAGTTCCTTTTACTTCAGGGGTCAGCAGTGGACAGAGAAAATCCACAGTTCAGCACAGTTCCAAAAAAACTTTTACTTATCAACAATTAAACAAACTGCTAATACAATCCAAAGTCAGGGTATCTCCAAACCTCTAACTACTCACTGGACCTCCATCCATGTGTTCAGTTTGGAATCTCAAACTAAGATGGATCCTTCTTCTCCAAAAAGGCCTTTCTCCAAACGTGCCCAAAACCCAAGCCTGGCCCACAAAGAAAAGGCCTTTGTAAAGACAAAAACCAACACTCACTCGCAAATTCCAAGTAAAAACACCTAAGCCAGGTCTAAACAAATGCTAATTGCCAGTCCCTGCTTCCCAGATCAATTCTTAAGCAAAGTTCTTGTAGAGATGGGGGACATCTTACAAAATATTTGTTGAATTTGGAAATGTTATGTGTTTAAAAAATTGTATAATTAAGAGGCTAGCAAGTACAGAACTCAACCTAGATATAAACTGTCTCTCTAGAAAAGGGAAATCTACTTAACTTTTTAAAAAATCTCACAGAACTTTATTCTTTGGTGATTTGTTTTGGGTAGCCCATAAGTAAGAAAAAAATATATATATATATATTGGCCTGATCTCTAAGACTTTGCCAAGAAAACAGAATTCAAATTTGTTCATTTACAATAAAAAATAAATGCCACAAGAACGAGAATGCTTTTAACTCTTTTGACTAGAAGCTGAATAATAAGCAAAAGTTTGCTTGGTAAGCTTGGAATTTAACAAGAAAAATTGGATGAATACAATTGTAATGGCATTTAGGCAAAATGTCCTAATGCAAGTATCTAACCTCTGGGTTGGTTTTCAATAGAATCAGAACAGCAAACTATATAGCTTTCTCTATATCTAAGCCAGATATGGCCTTCTGTGTCACAATATGACTGAGAATGGAAGCTAGAAGAGGCTCCCATCTCCTAGCTGAGTGGGACAGCCATACAAGGCAGAGGCATTCAGAATTAATAAAACAAAAAGAGCTCTGTTGCAGCCTCCCAAGACCCAGTAGGAAAGAAAATGATGACTAGCTGAAGAAGACAGATAAGAGATGGTTGTCATCATTACAGAGGAGTCTAGTACACACAGACATCTGAGCCTGAATAGCAGATTTATCCCCAAGGCCGACCATCCTTGAGGAGTCCTTTCATATCTGCCAATAGCAGTAGCAGCTCTAACATTACTACTTTCAACCTGCTGTCAGGGGTTCACCAGGGCAGGATATTTCCCACTGCCTCTCCACTTGGCTGGCTGGTGCAGGTCCTCTTTCTGACTGACACAGCTAGCCAAGCAGAGGCATGCAGCCCAATCACACTCATTGTGCACAACCAGGTGTTTAAGTCTAGCTGCCCAGGTTTGCTACTAATCCTTGGCATGCTGCCAAATCAACCATTGGCCCTACACAAGTGGCAATCCTATATGCTTGCATCTCTTTCACCAAAGTTGGCCACAGAATCAAAGACTTTGTACTCATCACCCCAAAATAAGACAGAAATTTCTTTAAATTGTATAGTCAAACTCAAATTCAATTTAGAAACATAGCAAAGAAAGCTAAATTCCAATTGCTTTTTGAGTAGCTAATCAGACAATCCACTTCTATAAGCCTCAGCTCCTTTAGAGATCTGACAATAACCAATAATAATAAAAAAGGAAGAATGAATTTTCTTTGCAAGCATCGATGTCTAGAGAATCTTTTTTCAGGGATCCCTACAAAAATATATATCAAAATATATATCAAAACATATATCAAGCCAAAATGCCCACACATCTGATAGTGTTTAACTTATCATATAGCTGCATTTTCCTTCTATTTCATGGTTAATAAAGCCTACATCTTTTGGCATAGTAAATTTTAAGCTATGTAATCTATAAGAAAAGTTACATTACCGTGCTTTTCCGTGAGAAAAAATATCTTTTTTTTAGGCCATTGTCTGATGTATTTACTTCTCTTCAAATATCAAATTTACTTATTTTTCATTTAAACAAAACAATCTTATTTATAAATTTTCAGAGATTCCCAAAAAGACTACTTGTTGAGCTCTTTCTATGTATTGAGAATTGCTATTTATTTCCCTGCTTTAACTGATTTACTCTCTTACCAGTATTCCAATAAGGAGAAAGGACTCAAGGAAATATAAAATCAGATTCCGTGGGTTTAATAGCACCAGCATTAACTTTTATTACTTACATTATGCTATTTATTAAATAATAACACAACACAAAAGTTTATGAATTTGCTTTGCATGTCACTTGATCACTTGATCACTTGAATCCCGTTATTCATCGATTTGCTCCAGCGGGCGCCAGTAACATTTCCATTGGACCCTATCATGTGCCAATGTAGCCCAATGGCATCTGGTTGATTCAGGAATATGAAGAGCCTCAAACCGTTCCTTCAGGTTCTTAACAAGGAAGTCTGACCATCTTGTAGGTGGGCGGCCACGTGATCTTTTGACATCCCGTGGGATCCAGTCGGTAACGGCTCTAGTCCAGCGGTTGTCTCCAAATCGCATTACATGTCCAGCCCATCTGATTTTCGATGCCTTGGCAGCTTTGCATGTAATAAATATTATTTCAGAGTTGGTATACAAAAAGGAATTGGTACCTACAAGCGAAGGTAAAAAGTCAGAGAAGTGCAAGACCACAAAACATATCTCCAACTCAGTGGGATCGAAGTTAAAGAAGAGCAAGCTAAGCTCTTCTTTAACAAGAGCTCCTTCTTTAACAAGCTCTAAACCAAATATTGCTTTGTCTTTCTCCAGACTTTAGAGAGACTGATTTGCTACTGATTGAAGGATAGTTGCTCCATCAAGATAACACCTCACCAGACTGGAGGTAGAGAAGTATAGCTATCACATAAACTACATCAGTCTTGGTTGTAGGATCTCACAAAGTGAACGTGGAAAGAAAACAAGAAATGCAAGGGATTACTAGCAAAGAGCATTTGAAACATTCTGGTATCAAGGAGAAAAGATAAAGAGTCTGTCAACATAACTGAGATATAGAAGAATACACAGTTGCATTAAATTGAAGGTACATTAATAGCTAAATCAAGAGAGCTAGAGTTCTCCACCAAAGGTTGAAATGGATGGTAACTCTCCAGATCATAAGCCCGGTAACAAAGCCCATTCACTTTAATCATAGTAATTAGAAAACAGTCATGTAATTCAAAGAAGCAAGAATATCATATTAAACCATTTTGCTTAGTTCAACCTTAAGAAAATGACGGGGAAGGTACCATATTGTAACATGATACTAAAGATGATGTTTTGGGTGGAAGGGATATTGTATATAACTTAACCAGCCCCTCATGCCCAGGGTTAAGGCAAATTAGTTCAGTCATTAAAAATAAATAAACTTTCAGTATTATGTGGTGAGGAAGGACTTGACTGGTAAAACATATCGCCCTGTAAGCTTTGAGTATTAGGTAAATAACTTGAAACGTAATGCCTTGCTGCATCTAAATACCATCATCATCCAGAAAGTCAAACTAAAAAGGTTTAAAAGTCCAACTATTTTTAAACTTAAGAGGTTTAAAAATAAATTAGGCTGGCCAGTTGTATGAATGGAAAACTTTTACAAATCCAGTTACATTTGTTTACATGTAATCTTTTCTACAGAATCATTTTCCAAGGGAAGACAGTGAGTGATACAACATTAAAATCAATTAATACTTGGCCAACCTCAGAATAAGTTTACTGAACTTCTGGAGGGAAGTGATTTTTTTTATTATATAATGAGATAATTTATTTTTTGCATTTTATAATACTCACATTACATATCTAAGGGATTATTTTGCCAGTGTTTGAGTCACAAAAGTGTGAAACAATACATTTCAAATCCAGGTCTCTAAGGCCAGGTACTCTCTTAGTTTATGTGCAGTAAGTGATAAGATAATGATCTGAAAGAGTCACTCCATCTAATAATAACTGGAGAAATTCTAACTCATACTAGAATCAATTTTCATAAAGTATAGTGATTACTCTGTTTAGTATTCCATCAAACTGTTGAAGTTTATAGAACTCTCATAAAACTTTAATGCTTTCCAATCTGTAATAAGACAAACAAAGCCATATATTAGCACAAAACACTTCTGATAATGTGACATATTAAGATTTAAAAAACATATGTTCAACCTACAATCTGAAAGGAACAGGATGGTGTATAGTTGATGGCTGTAGTTAAATCTGTCGTAAACTACATTATTCTTTTGAAATCTGAATAGAATTTCACTGACAAAAAATGGTTTATGCTCAGCCATTAATGAGAACAGGCAATATGAGTCAACTATAATGTATTAAACAAATCACAGCTGTGAACCGTTTATTAAGTAATTTATTTCATGCCATGTTTATCTCTTTTACTCATCAAGACATTTTTACCTCATGAAATAGTATTTCATTTTCTTTTACGTGAATGAAAATATGTACAGATTCACTGTTGTGAATATTTCATTTCTGCCACAGAGAAAGACTTTTTTAATCTTACTAGACTGTAGAATGTAAATAAAACATTTAGAAATATGAAAAGATTTGCATTTTTATTAGAAAGAGATTGTCACTTTCAAATAGGCTCCTCAAAGAACAAGGAAAAAATGAAGACGTTGCTTTCTCTCGCTTAAACATTCGGAGGTATTCAGCTAAATGATATGAGGGGTCTTATTTTTTGCATATGATACAGTTTACCCAGGTTTGTTTGTTTTTAATAATATTGCTTCTTAAGGCAATTTTCAGAAAGGGGTACTCAGCCACAGCTGGTTGTTCATAGAACCTACTCCTGATTATACTCAAGGATCACTCCTGGCCATACTTTCAGTACCATATGGAATGTCACGGATTAAACACAGGTCACCAAATGCAAATCAAATGCTCTTATGTTGTACTATCCCTCAGGTTCCCAAAGAATTATTTTCACAGTGCATATTTCCACCCCATATTTACTTCTGAGCATGAAAAATATAAATTATAATCATTTCCAACTAGCCAATGTCTTAATGCATGAGAAGCTTGTTGCTTTCATGCATATTTGTCAAATACTTTAATATATAAAGATAATATAGCTACAAAAATTAGGATTTTGTGTTAAAAAAGAAACTGCTTCTTCTAGAAAAAACTAAGCATTTATTTAGAGAATATTGACTTTGGTCTTCAAAGATAAAAATGAACATTATATTGAAACAATATAAAGAAATTTGTATTTAAACACTGTGTCAAAGAGGTGTTTAGTGTTGCTTAGAAGACTGTATAGTTGTACATTTTCAAGCTGTTTTGACATCTTGATCTTTTCCACTATGCTGAAAATCTTATTTACCGGCAATTTTACTTAATTTGCAGGATTAGAGGATATGTTCTCTTTTATAATCAAGCTATGTTGATCATATTGATAATTATCAACTCATAACACACTTGTTTAGATGATTTCTTGTTTATAAGCATTAAAATACCAGCAGAGTAATGATATTCCTTCATTCATTAAGTTAATCCAAACTGCAGTCCTCATTTTGCCCCTCAAATTGACAGCTGGGATGAGAGTTATACTTTAACTCATATCTATCAGAATAAAATCAAATATTCCACTTTGAAAAAATCTATTCTAGTGTTATTAGTTCAATAAAAACCAGTGTATATACAATCAGCTGATCTGACGTTAAACAATAAAATGTATGAACCATATACCATGTTATGTTACATTTTGTTCTCAATACTTGCCATTTCCAGTTTACAATCATCCCTGGAAGTACCAAGAGGTCAGAGTCAAAGAAATAGTGGGGACTGTGAATAAGTAAAGAGAACTACAGAGAAATTTTCTAAACATAGTTTCTCAGCTGTACATCTCTGATGAAGCAGTGCCCAGGAGGAGAAAGAGAATATTTTACATATGAGCTTTGTCATCCACTATCAGGAATTATGGTCCCTAAGAAGGAAGCATTGAAAAGGGAAAAAGAATGAAGATCAATGCTTCCTGCAGAGAGCACATTGCAAAGACGAACTTCCTGCCAGACTAGATCTTGAAGAGTCTATTCCAAGGAGAGAGCGAGCTTTCTCAGGCCAACCAGAAGAGATGGCACGACAGTGAGCACACTTCTTTTGGCTCATTTATCTTAGTGGAAAGATGTTTCCAAATAAGAAAAGAAAATCAATTTGAAGTTCTTAAAGTGAGATAAACAAATGAACTGACTATTGGAAACAATTTAACGGTGTACAAAACTTGGGATTTCCTGAAACTTAGCATGGAAAAAATAATCCATGAATAAATTTCTGAGAGTGACATATGAAAACAATGAAGGCAGAGAGGAGAATTAAACGGACTATCATCACTGTACTAAGTAGATATTCTCAAGGGTATCTACTTAGTACAAGGGGCTTCCAAAAGGGACTTGCTTCTACTTTTGCCTCATGACCTGGGAAATGGCTGTGATAAGATAACTGGAGCACATAAATAATTGCTCAATTTCAATTCAGGACAGGTATTGAGCAATAGAACTACTCTCAATAAGAGACCATTTTATGGTCTATATTTTCTCAACTTCAGAGGAAAACTGACAATCAGCCAGGATCCTTTGAGTCAATACAATGCAACAAAGCTAAATCTATAGAAAACGTTACCAAGTAAAAAAAGCAAGGCAGGAGACAGAGAAGACATTAAACACAAAGGACTTAGGACTCATAGTAGCACCTAACGGACTCTTGACAGAATTCGTCGTCTTTAAAAATGCTGCGCTTCCACATTAGTATACTCTGGCAGAGAGACAATTACAAGCAATATAGCACAGGAGAAAGCCAAGAACAATTCAATCTACAGAATTAGGGAAACAAACTTAAAGCATGACTCCCGTCCAGTGGAAATCAGATGCCCAGCATCAGATTATATTATGTCCCTCAGTTCTAAAAAAAACAACTGAACTAACACACAGTTCACTAAATACCAAGTAGTCTTACTGACTTACTCTATTTTTATCATTATTGTTTTACCATTTTACCCATTTAATTTGAGTCCATAAACTATACATATAACAGTAAAATTAGTTTTACAAAAATATGATGATTTAAACTTGGATTAATAAAACAGAACAACTATTATAACATCAGTAAGAAATATTAAATAAATTTTAAATTACACTAAAATTTAAAATGGTTGATGGTCTGACATAGAAAAGACTGGGTCCCCCGGGATGAACCCAGAGCCAGGGCAGAGCCTGGTAAGCTACCCGTGGTGTATTCAGTATGCCAAAAACAGTAACAATAATGGACCTCATTCCCAAGGGAATGGATATGTTACACGGTGCCCGCCGAGCAAATTGTGAACAATGGGAAGACAAGTGATACAAGTGTATGTTGTGTAATTCTATTGCTCAATAGTAATAACTTTCAGGATTCATTCCTATACATTTAGCTATTCACCATTTACTTTTCAAACATAGAGTATACTTTACAAAATAAATATTGGCTCATATTGATTAAAATACATTTCAAAAAACATAATTAAACATAAACTTTAGTGATAATTGTTGCATTATTCACTATAGCATCACACTTAATTGTTTTTATTTAAATTAGAAAAAGACTAGATATTCCAAGTTATACATTTAATCCTGCAATTACATTATCTGAAAGCAGCATGACACAAATGGACTGGGAAGTTTGGTATGCATAATTTATTACCTAGAGCAAACACTGAAAAGAGCTACATAAAGAAATGCACTCAGAAGCATTATAGATAAAAGAAAATGGAATTCTAAAAAACTTTTTTAATACAAAGAAATGTCAGGAAAAAGATAACAGTCAAAAAAAAGCAAACAAATGGAAAATAATAAAGTGGCAGACTTATTATAAAGTGGCAGTCTGATTATATCAATAATTAAATCAGATGTGAATCTTGTAAATAGTATATGAACAATTTATATATCAATTAAAAACTGACTGGATTTTTAAAAATTCCAATCATTTGCTATCTATAAGGAATTAATGTTAAATACAAATATTATGAAAATGGAAACAATAATTTAAAGAGAAAATGCATGAAAGCCCTTAAATGGGCATTACTGAACTAAGAAGCTATAAAGAAATTCAAGGATGTATTTGAAGTGTCAGTGGTTACATTGTTGAGTAATGAATTATAATTGAGCTGGAGTACAAGACAGCAAAGAAAAACTCAAAAACACCGTCTTTCAAGTATTTTTCTCTTCTGTTGATGATTGTAAGCACTTTTGCTTTACAATCTTATTTATCTTTTTTATGTTTTTATGTTGTGATTTTCTGTATCCAGGTTTTATTTTAAAATAAAAACCTCAATTTGCTTTTTTTTGGAGGACCATATCCTGCAGTTTTAGGGACTACTTCTGGAACAATGTTTAAGGTCACACCTGATGGTGTTCAGTACCAGGTGGTATTAGGGATAGAACCCAGGTTCGTGTATGCAAAGCATGTATACCCTTTGAAATAACTATACACAGTACTCAAAGTCTATTTTTTTAAAAAGGAAGATGTTTCCTATGTTGTGAAAGCAAAGAAACTGCTATATTCAGAATAAAGTATGAAAGAATAATCTTTATAAAATATAGGGATTAGGGGCGGAGCTATAGCCCAGCAGGTAGGGCATTTTCCTTGCATGCGGCTGGCCTGTGCCAGCCCGGGTTCGATCCCCAGCATCCCATATGGTCGCCCAAGCGCCGCCAGGAGTAATTCCTGAGTGCAGAGCCAGGAGAAACCCCTGAGCACTGCCAGGTGTGACCCAAAAACAGCAATAAATAAATAAATAAATAAATAAATAAATAAATAAATAAATAAATAAATAAATAAATAAAATAATATATAAGGATTAAAGCAACACCGGCAATCATGGTAAAAAATCATTTTAATAATGCTGGCTATCATGGTAAAAAATTAAGTCCCTTTACCATGCACCCCATGATGATTCATCTTCAATTATATTCTATCCTAAAGGCTCATGCCTCAAGATTAAAATGCTAAGAGAGATATTCTGATTGACTTTTCTTAGGTATGTGCACAATCGTTTTACAAGATAGCAGAAGATATTTGCCAATTTTACAAAGACAAAACAAAAATGAAAAATAGTTAAGCTTCTAGAAACTCAAGGTGTTCTTAAAAGGACACAAGTTATTTATAGAAACAAGATTTATAGAATTGCAGGAATTAGATACTAGTAAACTATTCAATCCAGTATGCATTTGTAATGTAGGATTTAAATTATTTTGAGGTGTGGAGCGATAGCACAGCAGGTCTGGCATTTGCCTTGCATGCGGCCAACCTGGGTTTGATCCCCAGCATCCAATATGGTTCCCTGAGCACCACCAGAAGTAATCCCTGAGCAAAGAACTAGGAGTAATCCCTGAGTGAAGCCAGGTGTGACCCAAAAGGCAAAAAAATAAAATTAAATTAAATTTTTGATCACTTGATCACTTTACATACCGTTATTCACAATTTACTCAGCAGGTGCCATTAACATTTCCATTGGACCCTATCATGTGCCAGTGTAGCCCAATAGCATCCAGTTCCTTCAGAAATGTGAAGAGCCTCAAACCGTTGATTTAGGGTCTTGACAAAGAAGTCTGATCATCTTGTAGGTGGGCGGCCATGTGATCTTTTGACGTCCAGTGGAATCCAATCAGTAATGGCTCTAGTCCAGTGGTTGTCTCCAAATCGCATTACATGTCCAGCGAATCTGATTTTCGATGCCTTGGCAAATGAGACAGTGTCCCTGACTCTGGAACAGAGACAGGGGTCGGAACTCGGATTCCTTCTCTCACTTGATTATTTTTTTTTTTGCTTTTTTTGGGTCACACCCAGCAATGCTCAGGGGTTACTCCTGGCTCTGCACTCAGGAATCACTCCTGGAGGTGCTCAGGGGACCATCTTGAGTGAGGAAGCGTGATATTCCAAGCATAGCTCTTTCGATTCCTCTTTGCGAGACCCGAATAGTGTCTCATCCTGCTTTTGTAGGGCCCAGGTCTCTGAGTCGTATGTTAATGCAGGGAGAACGGTGGAGTCAAAGAGATGTGCCTGGAGCCAGAGGTTCTTTGTCCTTTTAGCTATTTCTTCGATGCTCTTGAAGGCATTCAATGCCTCTCTCTTCCTCCTGCGCAACTCAGGTTTTAAGTCATTCACCAAGTTGAGTTCTTGACCTAGGTACACATAACTGCTGCATTCAGAGATGTTTGTTCCATTGAGAGTGAATGGGGCCTCTGAAACTAGTTCATTTATCATGAACATTGTTTAGTTGAGATTCAGCTATAGACCTATCATTCGACATTCTCAGACTGGCCTTATAGCCCAGCAGTTGCTACACTTAAGCATGGTCTGTATTAAATTAAATTGAAAAATAATAAATTATTTTGATCAGAAATTTCTTGTGCTATCTTAAGATATTAATATTGTGGGGAACAATTGGAATTCACTGAACATTTATATTTATTCTCTAAGGCTTTCAATTTTTAAATGGGAAATGGCAGCCCAAGTATATGATGTGAAGGATTAATATACAGTGCATGTGAAGGACCAGATTTGATACTCAACATCACATCATCCCACAAGCAGAAGCGACCACTGAGCACAAAACTAGAAGGATCTCCAGAGCACCATGGAGAATACAAGCCAAATCAAATCAATCAATCAATTAATTAAACTGGAAAATGACTAATCCTAAACTACATCACTACATTTGTCTGGAGAAATAAGAGTACATAAGTAGGATGGGTTTAGGAGGGGGTCTTCTTGATTTTTGTAAGATCACTTGTATCTGAAGATGTGAAAGATAAGGCCTACATTTCTAATTTTTATATTCTTAAAAGGCAGTTTTATATGCACACACAGTCAAAAAACAACTTTCTTTACCAATTAGTATACTTTTCATTCATGAACTATTTACATGGGGGAAATTAGAAAATGTAGTAATTATGTTGTCATATTCAAAGTCAAATTAGAATACTATTCAACTCTTTTTTAAATTTAAAATAACAAGAAATGTAACTGATCTCAGAAATTTTAATAGAGAAAATATATTCATCATAAAGCTTACTATAAGAGTAAGTTTTTTTCAAACTTTACAAATTCTCTTTCAAAACCAATAGCAAATAAAATTCTTATCTGCTCTTCTCACAAAGGAAACCAAATTTCTGTTCTCCACTGATCATTGAAAACAGCTAATTGAGTGAGAGAGTTATAATAAGACATTTTTGCCATGTGTATAAATATTTGGCTTCAGACAAAAATGAAACAGATTTATGGCCTTCAAAACTGAATAATTAACCTTAAGCTGAAACTTGTGATTTCTGAAATGTTTAAATGTTGCTTCAGGTGCTATTCTCAAGATAAGTCACTTTTCAAAATGCTAAATGTAAGGATGACTAACTCAAGATTTATGCTTCTCGAAATTAAAAAGGTAAATCTAAATAATTTCCCTGGTTAAACCATTTGACATGTTAGAGCAGCAAAGACCCCTATCTAATAATGTAAAGGGAAAAATGCTTAAATTGAAAATACAAGGTGTTGGGGTATGCTGGGTGCCCAGACAAAATCCAGGAGCAGGATCAAGGGATCCTCCTCTGTCCCAGAGGATCAGAGGCTGGCAGACAGAGAAAAACGTGATAATCCAGCAAAGTTTCAAAAGGCTTTACTCACACTTGTTCTGGTATACAAATCAGCAATAGGAAAACCCCAGAGTTTAGGTTCCTCCCTGGGCAACGGCCACATATAGATTTAGAATCCTAGGCCTAGGCCAAGATGGCCGCTTCCACATGCTAAAGCCTAACAGGGAAGAGAATGGAGAGGCGGTGAGAAGAGGAGGAGAAGGTGAAAAGGCAAAAGGCAAAAGGAGAAAAATAGCAAAAAGGATACAGTTTTTATAACTTTTCAATTCAGACTGCCCACAGCAATTGGAAGCAGTTAGGGTCAATTCCCTCAGGTAACTTCTCCTAGTACCTCACCTAGTCCCATTGGAATGTGAATGTTGCCTCATCCAAGATCTGTCTTGGAAGTGCCCCTGCAGGGTAGAGTGGGGGGAGAGGGACATGTATCTGTACCAAAGGATATTCTACAGCGAGGCATATATTTATCTAAGCCTTCATAAGATTCTAGTCTTTACTTCATAGTTGTTTTGCATATTAGCCTTTACACTTATTAGACAGCCATGCTTGAAGAGGCAAACAGCACTTCTATTTGGTCTAATTACTTAGAGATCCAACATGGCCAGGTAAATAAACTGGTAAGATCTAGCTAGTTCCACGATGATTGTGGCATCATGAGAGAAAATATTTATACCGGCTAACATAGAATACATGGTAAGAAATATTGC
Source organism: Cryptotis parvus (assembly GCA_021461705.1). Taxonomy (NCBI): domain Eukaryota; kingdom Metazoa; phylum Chordata; class Mammalia; order Eulipotyphla; family Soricidae; genus Cryptotis; species Cryptotis parvus. Next base: position 60,590 of record JAJIBD010005995.1, read on the forward strand.
CACACCTTGGATATTGGTATCATAATATGTATATATGTACATATGTATATATATATCACTTGATCACTTGAATCCGTTATTCATCGATTTGCTCGAGCAGGCGCCAGTAACATTTCCATTGGACCCTATCACGTGCCAATGTAGCCCAATGGCATCTGGTTGATTCAGGAATATGAAGAGCCTCAAACCGTTCCTTCAGGGTCTTGACAAGGAAGTCTGACCATCTTGTAGGTGGGCGGCCATGTGATCTTTTGACATCCCGTGGGATCCAGTCGGTAATGGTTCTAGTCCAGTGGTTGTCTCCAAATCGCATTACATGTCCAGACCATCATAGTCCCTGATTCTGGAATAGCGATGGAGGTCAGAACTCCGGATTCCTTCTCTCACTTGAGTGAGGCATGATATTGTAAGCATAGCTCTTTCGATTCCTCTCTGGGAGACCCGAATAGCATTCTCATCCTGCTTTCGTAGGGCCCAGGTCTCTGAGGCATATGTTACTGCAGGGAGAACGGTGGAGTCAAAGAAATGTGCCTGGAGCCGGAGGTTCTTTATCCTTTTAGCTCCAGTATTTATATATATATATATATATATAAAAATTTATTTGTATGCATAAATATATACACATATATATATAGTATGTATATATATATATATATATATATATATATGTGTGTGTGTGTGTGTGTATATTTATGCCATGCAAATAAATTTAGTCATTATATATCTGTCTTTATTCTTCTGGCTAATTTCATTCAACATGATCCTCTCCATGTTCATCCATTTATAGGCAAATTTCATAACTTCATTTTCCCCTAACAACTGCATAGTATTCCATTGTGTAGATGTACCAAAGTCTCTTTATCCAGTCATCAGTTCTCAGGCAAAAGATACACATGATAACCACTAAATGTATGTATTGCAAGACACATCGTGTAAGAGAAGGAAGAGAGAAAGTGAGAGAGAAAGGGAAAGAGAGAAAAGAGATAAAGAACCTGCCATAGAGGCAGGATAGGGGGGGGAAGGAATTGGGGACATTGTTGGTGGGAAATGGACACTGGTGGAGGGATGGGTGCGGGGAACACTGTCTGACTGACACCCAAACACTAACATCTTTGTAATTCTGTACCTCACAGTGGTATAATAAAATATATAAAAAAATATACAACCACATAAAGTCACAGATTCACTGTTTTCTTGCCCCTATATCCACAAAGTGGCCTTATAGAAGTAACTCCAGGCAAGATGCAGAGGCTCTGGGCAACAATGTGCTGCAACACAAGGTATATCAATAATATCAGAAGAAATAAAAGAAGATAAGACATCGAAAGAGAGGGAATAGCCTATCAGTCTCTCTGTATAAACTATTGAGAATTCAGTCAAAAGAAAAGTCTGATAAAATATATTAGCTTAACTATTATTTGAAATAATGAACCTTCTAGAATTTTTTTTAATTTCTGAGGTGTAACTGAGAATAACAATACTGGTCAGTGCCATAAAGAACCATGCATAGTCATAGTACATTGACTAATCATAAAGTAATAAAGTTCACTACCAGACATAAATTGACATTTCTGAATAGGTTGAATTTTTAAATGGCAGCAGTAATGTTTTGCATGTAGGAGGACTAAGTTTGGTCCTGGTCCCAAGAACAACTAGAGATAACTCTCCAAACTCAGTAGAAGTCCCTGAGTACTGCTGCCTGTGAGCCCAAAACAACAAATGAAAGCAGCAGAAACTCTGCATATCTTTAAAGTCATGTTTAGATAAAAAAAAAAGATGAAATTGACTCTAAAAATGAACTTACCATGGGCCAGACTGATAGGACAGTGGGCTGGCCAACTTGCCTCGTAAGCAGCTAACCTTGATTCAATCCCTAGCACACCCAACCCCACCAGAAGTGATCCTTGAAAGTAGAGCAAGGAGTAAGAACTGAGTTTAGCTGGATGTGGTTCCCAAAACAGAAACAAATAAATAACTTTTTAATTTAACTGAACCTAACATATAAAGAGGTACCAGTTTATAACAATGCTAGAAATACCACTCAAAATTCTAGGCAACTCTTGATACAACTCCATCTGTGGATCAATTCTTTAAGGCTAAGAATCTATAGCTCAATCAAGCATGGTCAATAAAGGGTAGAAAAATATATATTAAAAAACTAGAGTACAATGTCAAGAAGAATGAAGGTGAGTGTGTATAAAGCACGGATTCACTGAAGGTATGAAAGAGAATTTTAGTATGTTAACCCCTCATGAGCTTGCCATCCAAAATCTGGCTATTGATTTATCTATAATTCTTTAAGTTAATATTGACCAATAATACCTTTATAACTTGAAAGATCCTTTTCCTAAAATGGAATGAACAGAAAAAAGCACAGTAATAAAATATTTTAATGGTTAATTATCTTTCTGGAAACTTTTGTTTCTATTTCAATAATAGCCTATAAGTGTATATATACTAAATTTGGATGCACAATGCATGTAGACATCATTTTACGTGACTTCTTTTCCAACAATATCAGTGTGCCAAATGCAGAAAGAGGGAATACCAGCAACATAGTTACATACTTTGTTTCCTGAGCCAGATATTCTTGGATATGAGTTTGTGTTTCCCAAGCTGTACATTACACAATTATTTTTTAAAATTCATTCTCACCACACTTGCAGTTATCATCCCTTTATACTATTTTAGCAAATTCCCAAGAACCCAAAATAAATCACCAGCAATATAAACAATGTCTACTACCAATATTGATATACCAAGAGATATTTAATTACCCTTTTTTCCAATGAAATCCAGTAACAATTCAATTATTTCATATTCTCTGTGGCGCATACTCCACAGAGACATCCTCTTGCCTAAATCTCTACTCATAGATGGATACAAATTTCAGAATGCAAATTTCAGGATACAAATCTTGCACAAACAAAATAAATAACCCTGACAAGCTCTAGGGAAATGTTTCAGAAATTTATGCTCTTTCTCTAAAGAATCAAGAGTTAGCATTAAAATTAAGTATTTGATAGTTAGGTGGGTAGGGAGGGCAGTTGCCTTGAACTTGACCAACACTGGTAAAATCCCAGCACACCACTTGGTTCCCTGACCCCATAGGAGGGATCTCTGAACACAGAGCTAAGAGTACTGCCAGATGTGAACCCGAAATACAAAAAATGATTAAGTACTTAAAATTTTTGAATTTTTCAGTGTTTAAAAAATTAAAAAGACCAATATCTTAATTAATATTAGCCAATACAGTGCAAAATAAAATTAGTAAGAAAATCATGAAATACAAAATTGTAAGCAGTGAACATTTCTCTCAAGAGATCATTTATTCCAGCTATTTCTTTAAAAACAGGAACTAAATATTATCATAATCACCAAGAATATATAATATATAATGACATATTTCTATCATAGCACCTAAACATCTTATAAATAAATTCTCTATTCACATTTTAGTAATCTCCATTAGACCTTAATATAATGTCATTACATGACTATAAAATTAATGACTGCCAGCTTATATTAACTCACTAAAAACTTTTTATATACTTATAAAAAAGAAACTTTTAGAAAGAATTATAAGTTATTTATTTTGTATAACAGAGCTAAGCGCATAGGTGGTGCTCTTAACTATTTCATTACACTTAAATTGTAAAGTATACTCCCTCTTGTATAACAATTTCCAATAAAAATTATCCTAAATATCATTATAATTACAATCTTCGACTAGATAGACTGCAACTGATAATTAAGTCTCAGTACTCCTGAAAGACAATCCAAGCTAAACTTCCCATGCTTGTCCTACAGAACACTCCTGATGTCTATCAAAGTAAGCTAATCTCAGTCTCACTTTCCCTCGATTATCAATTCCATGACTTCATGTTATAAAAATAACAGAGAATTCAGATTTTCTTCAGTAAAAGATTATTTTAGCTTACAGCACATTATCTATCACAGAGTAAGCAACTGACAACATAGTTGATACAACTTCTACCAGAGATAGCAATGAGCATTATAACAACTTTTTTTCAGAAGAAGGAAAATACCTATGTCATTTTTGGAAACACCTTGATATGAAAAAAAAAAAATTGGTACAAGGAAAATAATTGTGATAATATATTCTTTTTTAGATTGAGTCATAATTGATTTACTGATTTTTTGACAATAATACATAAAATACATAATGACACACACACACATATATATACATATATATATATATACATATATATTTAGAGAGAGAGAGAGAGAGAGAGTTTTTAGGGAGAAGAGTTCATACCCAGCAGTGCTCAGGAGTTACTTCCTTATTTCCTGGCACGGAAGGAGGCGGTGGTCCGATCCTGTTTGGAATTTGGAGACGACAGCAACATTGATCAGACAAAACCGTCGATTAAAGATGATGTGGTCAATTTCATTGTGGAACTGTCTGCCAGGAGATTCCCATGTTCAACGTTTTGCTTCAGCCTTCTGGAACTGTGAGCTCCCATGAATAGTCTTGGTGGACATGATGAACTCAGATAGTCTCTCACCCTGTCCGTTCCATTCTAGGCCATGAGTGCCGATGTGAAGTTCTTCAGCCGATCTTCTCAGTCCTATTTTGGCATTAAAATCACTGACTATGATCTTGTAGAAGGTGTGATCTTTTTTATAGAACTCCTCCAATTCCATGTAGAATTTCTCAATTTCATCTTCTTTGTATGTGGATGTTGGTGCATAGACAATGAAGATAGAAATTGCTGGCAGTGGGCCACATCTCTTCAAGTGTAATCATCCTATCCGGTTTGTTTGGCATTCAAATGAATCAATGTTGATGGCCATGTTCATGTTGACAAGGACACCAACGCCACCCATGCCTCTTTTTGTCGCATGTTCCAAGGAACAATTCTTCTCCGGTGTCAAATACAGCATGATGCAACTGACGCCTCTTCGTCTCAGTCAGACCAATGATGTCATACTTGGTCTTTTGTGCTTGCACCATCAGATCCTCAATATATGCTTCCAATGCCTGCGTATGTGCATTGAAAGTACAGACAGTCATTTTAGTCCTTCTTCGTTTTGGCAGCCTAGGATAGCGGTGAAATTTTATCAGGCACTGCTTGTTCTCCTTTCTTACTGCTGCCGTATTAAGGGCTCTTCCGGGGTCAGGAAAATAAACATTTCTGTTACTGGTTTTGGCATATCGAACACACTTCAGACAGCTTGCCAGGCTCTGCTGTGCGGCCGCTATATTCTCATTACTTTGTGGGGCTCTCTCAGGGGGTGGGTAGAATATTCACGGTAATTTGGAGGTAAATCCCAGGAAAGCTGGTTTCTGCTCTGCCGGGTGTATCTGTGTCTTAGGCTTAAGCATTCCTGGGCTTGAAATACTCTCCTCTGAAGGGCGGGTTTCTGCAGGGTGAGTCCTTGTAGCCTGGGTTTCTGACAAGCCCGGCTAGAGACTGGATTAATCTGCTGGGTGGAGATCTTAAGAGCTGCGGAGTGTGGATTGTGAAGATCGCTGCCAGCAAGGTGTGGGGGTTTCTCTGGGCTTTTCTGAGGCTCCATCGGGATCATGGATTCGGGTCAGAAGTTGCTCTCATGGTCCATGGAATGCAGGGGGTTCCAACGGGGAAAGCTGGTTTCTGCTCTGCCGGGTGTATCGGTGTCTCTGTGTATTTATCTGTGTATGTATCTGTGTATTTATCATTTTAATAATGCTAAATATTTTATGTATTTATAGATTAGTAACATTATATGACTAATCTATAATACATAAAATATTTATCATTAATAAAAATTTGATTCTAACAAAAATTAATTTAACTAATTTATTGCATGCACCAGAGAACCTAAAATTAAAAGACTAAAAACTTTGTAAGGTCACAGGAAAACTTTGGAAGTTTACAGGAATCAAAATTTCTACACACTACTGATACAAATATAATTTTTCAAGCATTTTGGAAAAGAACTGACACTTTATTATAAAAGAAGACACACTACTAATCTATGAGCCAAAAAGTTTTACCTCAGGAATTTACATAAAGAATTAATTCTAAAAACATATGTTCATAAAAATTATCATGACTTCATTCATAATATAAAAATAAAACAAACAATACATATGTATATATATACATACAAGTACGATTTAAAAATTGTTTTTAAGTTCATATAATAGAAGATGTTCTAAACTTAGAACTTTTTCCTAATGCCCAGTGTGAGTGAATCTTATAACATTGTATTCTGTGAATGAAGCATTACATAATAGCACAAAATACCCTCTAGAATGGCAAATCATTATTTTGTTGGATAAACTTATTCATTCTCTAAGTTATAAAGGTAGAGACTGACTGGTAAAGGACTTAAGTCATCTTGTCTAGAAAAGGCACTGTACTGTTTTTACATTGTGCTAAGTCCTTTGGGTTAAATAGCTACATACTTTAATCACAACTTTTCTGATGTGTCATTATAACTTGTGCATTATATTTTATGCAACTTTAACATGTGGAAAGGCTGTAAGCAAATATCACCCTTTGCGTGTTACATATATTTAGAAAGAAGTACCACAATATTTAGAGTAAATATTCTGGTGTCTGGCTTTTACTCTGTGACATATTCAACAAGAAAGATGTAGTGGTGTATGTTTATAGTGAGACAAGATATGGATGACTGACATAGATAAATGAAAGATACATATAAATAGATGGAGTCTTAGAAGGTTTTTAGTGAAATAATTTTCTTTGTAAGTATACGGATGGTCACAATATATTTTTATGAGTTTTCTGTATGTCTGACAGGTTACATAGTGAGACACTGACAAGATTTGGCTGATGGTTTACATTTTATTGTTAAAATAAATGACAATTTCCTTACAATTGCAGAACTTCATAAGTGTACCTTGTTTATAAGTTTGTAATAATATAAACCCTCCTCCATGTATAATAGGTTATTTTCAGGAAAAAACATAAGTAGTAGGGGCTGGAGCTACAGTCCAGCATTTAGGGTGTTTGCCTTGCGCAGCCGAACCGGGTTCAATCCCTGGCATCCCATTTGGTCCCCCAAGCACCGCCATGAGTAATTCCTGAGTGCAGAGCCAAGAGTAACCCCTGAGCATCGCTGGGTGTGACCAAAAAGCAAAAAAAAAAGGTAGAAATATGCAAGTCATAAATGTCTTTATGTACAACTAATCTACAATATTATGCTTTATCTTGTAATTGAACTACTTTAAGTATGCTCAGAATACTAACTCAGAATACTCGGACTGGCCACACTCAGGATTATTGGTTGTGTGGGCACGTGATTAAATCACTGACTGGGCACTTGACTCATCACTTTCAACCAACATCTTAAAAAAAACTATGTCAACATATCAGTAGCCAAGGTGAAACCAAGATTCAAACTTTAACATGCAATTTCAATTGAGCAAAATTTATTTTCTAACAATAGTAAAGGAGGTATAATAAAGTAAAACCATCATAAGATGGACCATCAAAAATAGTTTAATTCATAAAATAAACTTGGTTCACAAATATTTCAGACAAGGTCAATAAAAGTGATATTTATATAAATAGATGAACAAAAATACCTTTAATTTTTCCATTATTAGAAAGCTTTCAAGTATTACTTCAATTTTTCCTTTCCTAGTACAATTTTTTCCGTTATACAACATAAACTCAGATCTTGGAAGATCCGAAAGAACGGCTTTTTTTTTTTTTTTTTTTTTTGGATCATGCCCGGCAATGCTCAGGGGTTATTGCTGGCTCTTTGCTCAGGAATTACTCCTGGCGGTGCTCGGGAGACCATATGGGATGCTGAGTATCGAACCTGGGTCGGCCACGCACAAGGCAAACGCCCTACCCGCTGTGCTATCGCTCCAGCCCCAAAAGAAGGGCTTTTTAATTTTGCACTCAGAAACAGTTCCTGGCCAAGTCAAGGGACCACATGTGGTACCAGGGAACCATATGTAGAACCTCAGCTCCACCTAGAAGATAAAGTTCTACCAATTGTGCTATTGCTAAAGACTCTAGTATGCAAACTCAACACCTGAGTAAACTCCTTTAATATTTCCTCCTAAAGTAAGAATGATTTTATGTGTATTTTGTGAAATATTTAATCATTTTATCTTCAAATATTTTAGGCTGACAAATATATCAAAACAGGGAGAAGTTATTTTTTGGGTTTTGGGATTTAATTTATGAAGCCCTAACATTTTACACATAATATTCTATTTATTTAAATAAAATAGTAGCAAATGAAGCACAAGGTTTTGAAAACGTTCTTTCCAAATCTAATCTGGTTTTGATTTAAACTTAAAGGCTAAAGGGCTCTTATATTTCCTTTTGAAACAACTAAATAAAATTAACTATATTATGCAATGGTATATTTTTTGCAATTTATTAAGATGACAAAACCATCAAGATTAAATTGATTATATGTTATCTCAATTTTAGGCAAAACATATTGATACAGTTAAAACAGAATTTAATGGTAGTAGTAGACAAAACTGCAATCAAAGATATTCGCAAATGTATGTTATTCACATTATCACTGCAAGCAAAACTTGATTGGTAACCAAAGACATAGACTGAAGATTTGAAACATTTTACTAAGAAGGACACATATGAGTTGAACAGGCATATGAAAAGACATTTATACTACTGCTTATCAGAGAAATAAAAATAAAAACCACTAAGAAAAACCACCTCATAGCTGTAAAAATGAGTCAATAAAAACAAGTGACAGGAGCAAAGAAAGCCTTTTCAATAAGTGGTGCTGAGAAAACTGGGCAGCTACATGTAAAAAAAATGAACTTAGACCACTTTCTAACGCCATGCACAAAAGTTAGATGAAAATGGATTAAAAGATCTCAACATCAAACATGAGTCTATCAGATAGGTTGAAGAAAACATAGGCAATAGACATGAGTCTATAAGGTAGAAGAAAACATAGGCAAAACCCTCTACGACATTGAAGCTAAAGGCATCTTCAAAGAAACACCACTGACAAAGCAAATGGAAGTAATGATAAGCAAATGGGATTATATGAAATTGAAAAGCTTCTGAACCGAAAAAAAGATGACCAAGATACAAATATAGCCCACAGAATATAACATATTTTTTCAAAAGTTGGTCATCTATGCAAAATGGAAGGAACACAGGTACTCATGAAAGTACATGTTCAACCTGTAGTAATTTTATTCCCTACAGTGGAATCTTATGTATTATTTTAAACAAAGAAACATATGAAATACATGAATTATTATCAACTACAAATCAATGCCCTGACTACCAATACATTCCTGGGCTAACTCCTTAGACATACATTTAACTTAAAAATTAACAGCAGTGCTGTATGTGCAAGGAGGCTGATACGGAGGCACCAGAACCTGAGTATTAAGAATTTCACTGAGTATTATTCTCTTGTTTTGTGTTTATGTCCCAGACATGGCTGAGTTCCTTTAATACTGTTCTTTATCCTAATTAGTTCATTTATCATTATCATGATCCTTTTCAGTAAATAGCTCTGTAAGGAACATAGGTCCGTATATTTTTCTTTACATGTTTTTGAATCTCTATTCTTGTGTTATTTGAGTATATATCCAAAGACTCCACAGAAATCCACAAATATGCAGTGGAAAAAAGAACTACCCAGGAGAAATCACAAGAGAAATTGTAGGTAAGAACTATCAAAGAATTGTGAAAAACAGTGATAAACTGCTTTATTTTTTTTTTTTTTTGGGTCACACCCAGTCACATTCTCAGGGGTTACTCCTGGCTCTTCGCTCAGGAATTACTCCTGGAAGTGCTCAGGGACCACATGGGATGCTGGGAATAGAACCTGGGTTGGCTGTGTGCAAGGCCAGCACCCTTACCCGCTGGTCTATCATTCTGGTCCCAAAACCGTTAAGTTAAATTTAAGTCCCTGTTATGGGGCAAGGAAGAGGAAGGTGTTACAAAAATAACCAGAATTATGATATTCATGATTTCAAACTCTTGTTAAGTTTTTTCTTCATTCCTAGCTTTGAAAAGGCCTCTTTGTATACATATGGATTATGGGACTTAAAATAGCACCTTCTCAAACAATGCTCTAAAGATACTACCACTAAGCAACAGTAAATGCATAGCAATCAAATATACTCGAAAAATGATACAGAACAGTACAGTTGAGCCACTTTCAAACTTCATTTCTGAAATACACACAGTATTGAGTGTACTACTATCAACTGTGCTTGACTCAGTAGTCATAACTGCCTAGGAAAGGAGTAGATAGAAGGGTGTAGAGGGGTTAGAAAAAGAATTTTTCTCAATAGGATCAACACCATTAATAATAATTCAGATTTAATAAAAATGCAAATATATTTGTATTCCCTTCTCCATAGTGAATAATGATTACTCTGTTTAAAGAGTAATTTAAGATACATAATTGTTTACTTAGATGGCAGTCATTTTTAAACCAAACTTTGAGAGTTTAGCTAGTCTCACCACCTAACAAAAAATATAAGATATTAAAATGGAATGCCAAATTATTTCAGCATCATCATTATTTGTCTGCTATACAATCTTAAACAAATCATTTATAATCCCTGTGCCTGTTTTCTTATCTGAAAAAGTGTTAATTATAATGAGCTCAACCTTTTAGAATATTAAGGAATATTAAGTGAGTTAATAAAACATTCAAAATTTTCTGGAAGTAGGAGGTACCATATATGTTAGCATTATTTTCCATTTCATTCATTTTTATTAAGAGCACACGATTGGTTATAGACTTGATCACTTGATCACTTGAATCCTGTTATTCATCGATTTGCTAGAGTGGGTGCCAGTAACATTTCCATTGGACCCTATCACATGCCAATGTAGCCCAATGGCATCTGGTTGATTCAGGAATATGAAGCGCCTCAAACCGTTCCTTCAGGGTCTTGACAAGGAAGTCTGACCATCTTGTAGGTGGGAGGCCACGTGATCTTTTGACATCCCCTGGGATCCAGTCTGTAATGGCTCTAGTCCAGCGGTTGTCTCCATATCGCATTACATGTCCAGCCAATCTGATTTTCGATGCCTTGGCAAATGAGACAGCATCCCTGATTCTGAAATAGAGACGGAGGTCAGAACTCCGGATTCCTTCTCTCACTTGAGTGAGGCGTGATATTCCAAGCATAGCTCTTTCAATTCCTCTCTGGGAGACCCGAATAGCATTCTCATCCTGGTCTCGTAGGGCGCAGGTCTCTGAGGCGTATGTTAATGCAGGGAGAACAGTGGAGTCAAAGAGATGTGCCCAGAGCCGGAGGTTTTTTGTCCTTTTAGCTATTTCTTCCATGCCTTTGAAAGCATTCTATGCCGCTCTCTTCCTCCTTCACAGCTTAGGTTTTAGGTCATTTATCATGTTGATTTCTCGACCTAGGTACACATAACTGCTGCATTCAGAGATGTTTGTTCCATTGAGAGTGAATGGGGACTATGGAACTAGTTCATTTTTCATAAAAAGTTTTCTTTAGATTCAGCTGTAGACCTATCTTTCCACATTCTTGGTCGAAGTCAGCCAGCATTTGTGCCGCTTGGCTAATGTTTGGTGTTATTAGAACAATGTCATCAGAGAAGCGGAGATAGTGTAGTTGCTGACCATCTATCTTCACTCCCGTCCAATTCACATGATTGGTTATAGACTAGCTGCAACATATTCTGATTATCAAAAGATTTAACTAGAAAAATAGCCTAAATTCTCCTAAAAGATTAGATAAATGAAAAATATTTGCTAAATAGAATTCAATTGTTTTATTAGACAAAGTTTTTTATGCTTTTTTACTTTAATCAGACTTATTAAAAGCAATGACTCACAGACATGGGGCAGAGCTGCTACTGGCTCTCCCTGTGCCCAGCCGCTCACGAGGCGCCTGGGAGGAATGGCATGTTCTAGTCCTGGCCCACCACCCCATCAGAGCCTCGCAACAAGTCAGATGACCCCCACTCCATGAGGGCCTCCATTTTCCACATACAGACTTCCCCCTCGTCAGAACTCCACCCAGCAGACCAGCCTATCACAGCCCGCCTTGCGCTGCCTTTTCGGCCTCACGGCTCATCAATAAATGCTGTATTTAGAGATGACTACAAGAATATGCTACCCACACGGCAGAGCCTGGCAAGCTACCCGTGTCGTATTTGTTATGCCAAATACCAGTAATAATTATAGACCTCATTCCCATGACCTGATGGAATGGTTTGAGGCTCTTTATGTTCCTGGAGCAAGCAGGTGCCCTTGGGCTCTACTTGCAGGAAACAGGACATATGAAGATGTTACTGGTGCCCGCTCAAGCAAATTGATGATGAACGGGAAGACAGTGATACAGTGATACAGTGATTAAAATTGCCAGAAAAATTGATATATAACTTATTGTATAATTTTTTAAGGGTATACCTTAATGTCAAGAGATCAAATTGAGTTGACCTAGGGGGAAGAGTATGCTACCTCATCCAAAATGAGCAACGTGTTTTAATGAGCTATATAAATTGAACAAAATACATTTAATAAAAATTTAAGTAACACTTATAAAAATGAACAACCTCACATTCACTTGTTGAAGCATTTCAGTTGGACTTTCAGTTGCTTTTAAAAAGGAAAAAAAGATGCCCACTTAAATATATTTTGCCTGCTCAAACATTTGATGCAGTAAAAGCAGTCATAAAAGCTAAAAGCAATTAAGACTCAGATCCCATGCCTGTCATTTTAAAAAGCAAGCACCAAAAGACAGTCTGCTAGAATTTTGCCATTTGCTTTTAGGAGAACATGATCGGAGTGCTGCATGGGTACTTTACGCTTCATGATTCAGTGCTTCTTCTTATAACAACCAAAGTTGAGGAGCTCAATATTCACAAGAGAAAATACACTAACAACACCAGTCTCACCAGTATTTTGCCCACTGTACATTTTCTCTTCTTATCCTAGAGGCTGATTCTCAGTTTTAAAAAATAAGAAATATATCACAAACATTTATTTTTATTTAAAATGTGTAAAATTAGACTTCTCCTGCCTTGATGCAGTGCAAAAACTCTTTCCTCCAATATCTTCACTGATTGTAAGTCTCCGTTATCCTTCTTACATAAATAATTATCCTAAATCATCTTCTAAAATAACCAGCTTCAGTTTGTTTTAAAAAGAAAATAAAATGTACCCTTGGGAGGTAATGAATGTACCCTTTTTCATAGTTTGACAATATTTTTCCTGGCTTGCACAATTATTTCTTTACATTCTACACAACAGCATTTTAAAAATAAAATTTGTCTTTATAAGATATATACAAAGTCTGAACTTTATCTTCCTGGAGACAGCTTTGTATTTTTCCTCTTAAATATTTATTTAGGTAATATTTAATCAAATAACATAATTGTATTAACACTTATGGACTACTTTAAGGAGCAAATAAACCTAACTGAACATTTTCACGTGAAAAAAAATCAAGTCTTCCTGAAGAGGAAAAGAGGGAACAGTGCATTTGAGATGAGCCCAGCAGGAAGTTAAGTTTTATCTAGAAACTGATAAGAGGAGGTGGAATATAACAGACTATATTATAGATATAGTCTGATGATTCAGACTATAGCTATCAATATATAGATTCTTCAAAAGTAGTTACTCACATCTTCATAAAACAGAAGCATTTCTAATATGCATTTCTCAAGCACATTATCTTATTATCTTTGATGTTAGTCTTTAAAGGGAAAAATTACAGAGACAAAAATCACTTGCCCGAAGATGGGTTTTGGGTGTTGGCCCAAAACCCTCTGTAGGGTCTCAGAAGCAGCCAGATGAGACTTGCTCACCATAATAGTCTGGACCCCAGAGCTCATCAGGACCCACGCAGAGAGACCCTGAAATCAAGTCCAGGTCAGAGCAGCCGAGTACGAGCCCAGGTAGTAGGCTTTCTGAGATGGAAGTCACCGGGTGTTCCTGGAGATGGAGCTAGGATCCCCATTCCCCTCTCTGACCCTTCACAGAGGCCTGATGGCCCCCAAACTGCCTCGGGGCATTCTGCCTTGATACAAAGACTCAGACGCAAGGGGAAGAGCTGCCATCCGGCTCTCCCCAAGTTGAGCAGCTGCTTGTGTCCGTGTGAGGTACATCAAACTAGTGGAACCAATCATGTTCTAGAATATATTACAATCTACAATGTGTAAGAAAGGGAAGCAAGGAGAGAGAGAGAGGAGAGACAAAGGAGATAAAGAACCTGCCATGGAGGCTGGATGGGGGATGGAGGAGGGGGTGGGGACATTGGTGATGGAAATGGAGGGATGAGTTTTGGAAGACTGTAGAACCAAAACTCAAACATGAACATCTTGTAATTGTATATCTAACAGTGGTATAATAAAATATTTTTTTAAATCACTTGCCTGCATCCCAAGGAGGACATTCAGCTATTGGTTCCTGAGTAGCCTCCCATAATGCTTGTCCACAAAAGTTCCAAATCCTTATGAATAGGATCATATAAATATTAAAAGTTTTAGAAACAAAACCAAGAAGATGGAATTAAAGTGAGGTCATACTGAAGTAAGATCGGTCACTAGCCAAAATGACCGATACCATAAAAATTAGAGATTTTGGAGCTGGGGAGATAACTCATAAGGCATGTTCTGTACATGTTCTGTGTACACAGGAAACACAGGTTCAAGTCCTCCCATCACATGATCATGCAAGCACTACTATGATTGACTTTCAATGCTGAGCATTACTAGCACTAGCCCAAAAATAAATAAATATGTGACAGGCATTTAGAAACAAAGATATGGCCAGAAAGAAAACACTGCGTGAACATAAAGGCAAAACGGGAGCTAATATTAGATCCCTTGTCCTATAAGACAAGGAATGACTACATAAATGAGAAGACAGAAAACAGGTTTTTTTTCCAAGATAGCACTCTGAAGGGACCAACCCTGTCATCACCTTACCCAACCATCTAACCCTCAGAACTCTAAGGCAAAGTTCTACCATTTAAGACTCCCTCTTTGCAGTATTTTGTTGCAGCAGTTCAAGAAAAAAAGTCTTTGGCACACTTTATAACCAACTTCAGCTGAGCTTAAAACTGATTTAATCTGATTTTCGTTCTTTCGTCCTTCGGCCTCTTCATGTTTGTCACATCTCTTTAATGGCAAAACATCTTCTTGCTTTTACTTATATACTCATCCTTGTTCTCTCATTAACTTGGATTTCTTTTCCTAATATAGTCCCAAATACAGTCTGGTGCCTAACACTGAAAATAGCATATGGCATAGCTAATGCAAGTAGAGGAATGATTCACTCTTGTTGCAAACGTGATTCTTTGAAATGATATATCCCAAGGTGACAATATTGGCATCACATTAAACTACTTACCACATTCAGTGGACATCTTTCCCTCCACACATGCTTTCCTGAAGTCACATTTTCTGTATTCTTTTCTTTTAGCAGATTTTTTTTAATTTAATGGGAAAAGTTTAATGTTTATTCTGGTAAAACTGCATGTTACTGCTGTCACACAGTCTAGCATGTAAAGCCTGGCCTGGAATCTAGTTCATTCACTTTTGCCGATAGAAAAACAGATGAAATACACAATGCTAGGATATATTCCCGAATCATATTACTAGCAACTTTCTCCAGTCAAAATTTATCTGTTAAGCAGAAAAGTGGGATAACCTTATCAATAACTTACCAAGAAAACATGCTGTACTTAACACCAAGCACAAATCTCTTTCTATTACTTTAATAAAACCCAGATAAGCTTCATATCTACTAGCCTAGCAATTCTGTCAAAAAAGGAAATGGAACTAGTTCAGCATCACTTATTCTTGGAGAAGCCAGCCTGGTTCTTTGTGATCCCTGCTAAGTAATGTAGCACACTTCTTCATTTCGTGAGAAATTGACTTCCAAATTTAGCTAAAATCATATCAGAATTCATTAAGAGGCTTTTTTTCTTCATAAATCTAAATCAACTTCAAAGTTTAACATATTAAATATAATCATGATAAAATTAAATCTTAGTTCATTTTCAAAGTCAACCTGAAAATGCCTAAAGGATGCATAACTAAGACTGTTTTTCAAGGAAAAATATGTTTCTAGCTTGTAGTACTGCAGTTGTTTCGATCATTTAAACAGGAGCTAGCAAACATGCTTTCAGGGAAAAAAAGTGTGATTTATCTCGAATTAAATTAGTGACAGAGCTTCTTTGCTGCCTCCCTAATAGATATCTAAAGCGCTTTATCCAGGTCTTACATCTAATCTTTCGTTTATACTTTTTCCTTAGATAGATATTTGGCACCTTCCCTCTGCTCTTTCGAGGACTTTGAAATAACCCTTGGTCCCTCTCTCTGTTAAAAATAAAAAGATATAAGAAAACTCCTTTTCTTTCCATTTATTCCTTTATTTTCTTTATAACACATCACTTGGCATTATTTTTATGCTTGCTTGTTTATTTATATGTTTTCTCTCTTTTGCCAGAATATAAACTATACAATAGTAGGAAATTTATCTCTTGTTTTCAGTTACATGGCCAAGGTACAGACAAAAAGAAATCTGAGCTCTGTTTATTGAGTGAAGAAAAGAATGCATAGATAGGACAATTATTATTAATAGGAAACTGGGTAGATAATTGAAAACAAAAAATCACAACTCAAATAATACCCTTAAAACCATGCCACAAAGTTAATTAATTAAATTAATTATTTTGATTAATTTAATATTATATTCAACTAAAATTTCATTCAAAATTGTATATAGATGGTTGCTCTTTCAGAAATAGAATATGTGAGAATAAAATTATTATACTATGTAAGAATTACTATTTAGAATATATTAGTTATATCCAACAATACTAATATATACCATAAATGCTTACAAAATGTCAGCATGGTTTTAACCAAGCTATTTACCACTTGCATATAAGTCCTTCTAAGAGAAAAATGCTAGATTAAGACCTAATTTTTGGAAGAAACTATATAGCTGTCTGTTCTCATCATCTATTTCCCCCCTTTATTTCTACACTCTCACCTTCACCATAAGGGTATAATTTCTGAACATATCTTTAGTTCTATTTTATTAATCACTAATATTCCATAATCAGAAAAGGAAATCAAAGCTCCCAAAAATTAAAACGCCATTTAAGCATTTACGTTCATTTTAGTTTCCAAGTTTTTTCATAGCTTGGATGATATTCTCATCCTTATATTCAAATTTATTTTAAACACATAATGTCTTTTAAAAATACAGTTTGGAACTTGGAGGGATAGTATGGTGGGCAGGGTACTTGCTTTGAATGCAAACAGTTCAATTCTCAGCACTTATTTTGGTCCCTAATCATCACCAAGAGTGATCCCTGAGTGTAGAGCCAGGAGTTTTTCTTAACACTGTCAGATGTGACCCCCATAACAAGCAAAGAAATAAATTTGTTTGTGGCTAGTGTAGGGATTAAGGAGCTTGTCTTTTAGCCAACCTGGGTTCAAATTCCTACCTCAAAAAATATCCCTTGAGTCAAGCGAAAAATGGATCAGGAGGTATTGTCAAAGGTGGAAATTATCACAAACATGTGGGAGTCAGAGGCTAGGTAAGACAGAGAATGGAACAGTGTGCTAATAATTGTCAAAAGTGCTAATATAAACCTAGAACTGATCATTAAATACAGGGAAAAGATACACATGACAACCTTTTTAATGTATGTATTGTAATCCACAATTTGGAAGGGAAGGAAGAGAGAAAGAGAAAAGAAAAAACAACCTGCCATAGAGGCAGGTTATGGGAGAGTGGGAGGGAATCGGGGACAATGGTGGTGGGAAATGGACACTATTGGAGGGATGGGTGCTGGAACTTGTATGACCAAAACCCAAATATGAACATCTTATGAACATCTTTGTAATTATATATCTCCCGGTGGTATAATCACTGTATCTCTGTCTTCCCATTGTTCATTGATTTGCTCGAGTGGCCACTAGTAACATCTCCGTAAGTCCTGTCATAAGCAAGTGTAACCCAAGGGCATCTGCTTGCTCCAGGGACAGGAAGAGCCCCAAACCATTCTTCAGGTCATGGAACTGAGGTCCATAATTGTTACCAGTTTTGGGCATACCAAGTAAATAAAACATGGGTAGCTTGCCAGACTCTGCCGTGTAGGTGGTATGGTCTCAGTAGAAGGCTCTCATCTCGAGCATTCACTGATGAAACTTAAAGGGGAAAGATCAGGTTTTCTCTTGGATGGAGCTCTGAGGAACTATGGAGTCTGGATGTTGAGAATGACTGACTGCATGATATATGGTTTGCTCTGGCTTCTTGCTAGGCTTACTGGTATCAGAACATGTCTAGAATTGTATATAATGTATCTTTCACATTTTATACATTGGTGGTATAATAAAATATTTTTAAAAATAACCCTTGAAGTGCTGTCAAGGGATAATTCTAATCAAAGAACCAGGAATAGGTCCTTAGTAGTTCCAGTTATGACCCCCAAACCATCATCATCATCATCATCATCATCCTCATCATCATCATCGTAATAATAATAAATATTTTCAATAAAATGTGAGGTATTCCAATGCAGTGTTTATATTGAACCAACAAAGCTAATAACTAAGTGAGCAACTGATGGATATATTTAATATGATTAATCAAATTATTCTACTAGTGAGTAAACAACTATTCTCATTCAATGTAAACACACTAAAAAGCATACAAGGCTAGTGAAGTGACTTAATGATAAAATTTTTACCTAACTTGTCTGAAGCCCTAGGTTAAATTCCCAGCACTAGACATAATTTATAAAATAACCCCACATAGTTTCAATTCCAATATGACTTGTTACATCAGTTCAATTTTCTCCAGAATGCCCTAAAATTTTGCATAAGTAAAACAGTTCTTACAATTGATCTTTTAATTTCAACCTCCAAGACTTCCCAACACTCTCATTATTTGTTATTTAACGTTTCATGAATAAAAGGGATGAAAGGAAGGATATGCGTTATATAAGGAGAGACATGAGGTTTAACAATGGGAAGGTAGTCAACAGATTGCAGTGAAATCAAACTCTTGCTATTTTATTTTTTTAAATATTTTATTATACGACCATGAGATATACAAAATTACAAAGATGTTTATAAGATTTTCATATTTGGGTTTCTGTCATACAATGCTCCAGCACCCATCCCTCCACCACTGCCTATTTCCCACCACCAATGTCCCCGATTCCCTCCTCTCTCCCACAACCTGCCTCTGTGGCAGGTTCTTAAATTCTTTCTCTTTCTCTCTCTCTCTTTCTCTTTTTCCTTCCCTTCCACATTGTGGATTACAATACATACATTAAGAGGTTGTCATGTGTATCTTTTTGCCTGTATTTAATGCTCAGTTCTAGGTTGGTATCAGCACTCTTGACAATTATTAGCACACTGTTCCATTCTCTGTCTTACCTAACCTCTGACTCCTACACATTTGTGATAATTTCCACCTTTGACAAGACCTCCTGTTCCATGCTTCACCTGACTTTGGATTTTGGTATCATAATATGTTAAAATGTGTTTTATTTAAAAAAAAATAATAAGTCTACTATTCCTATGCCCTTAATCTTCAAGTTCATGTTGTCATTCAGTCAGACATGGGAGAGGAAAAGTAAAAAAAAACAAAACATTTCATTAATTTCTATGAGATTAAAATATGGGATAAAATCTAATAATATCTCTCAATTAGAAAATATATTTTGAAAATTGAGGAACACCTTCATCCACATAAAGGGAAGTATTCATGATAGCCACCAAACTATCTCAACTAATTTTCATAATAATTTTTCCAAGAGGGTTATTCTTGTTTAATAGTTGTACAGAGGCTCCAAGACACTGAATAAATTTTTTAATGCCTCGAAACTAAAGTTTGAAACTCTTGCTATTTTATACATGTCACTTTCTCTATCCTTAGCATACAATTTCTACAAGATATGAGCTAATTCTTATGCTGTAGCCTATTCTATAGTACAAGTCTAAGACACTCTATTTGTTCCTAGGTAACCCCTCCAAAGATACTGCAATAGAATGATACTACACAGTGATTACCTGCATAAGAACTAGACAATATAGAAGGATATGCGTATAAAAATGTCATAAGCTTAAGATTTCTTCATACACCAAACCATAACTCTTTAAAACACAGAAATGGGGCTCACAACTTATGTGCTTCAGTTAGAAGTAAACCTGTGGGAGAGTTTATAGCTATTAATTTCCTTCTGAACATCAGCTTGATTGATGTTAGTAAAATAATGCAAGTAAGCAAGTTTTTAGAGCAAGAAAAAATAGTTTTGCTATTTTCTATTTTATCCAACCACAGCAAAACAAAAAGGGGGAGAGTTGCAACTTATGAATATGAGAAGTATTAAAGATCAAAAGTATTTACAAGATTTTTTTAATTTTAAAAAGCAGAATTATTGATCAGGTTGTGCTAACTGCCTTTAGCAACTTATTCAAAGGAAGATATTTTAGTTGTGATCTAAAGTAATGTTCGCCAGTGCAGTTCACATTTAACACGCTGTCGGTTTTATTAAAAGTTGTTTTATCTTGTTATATAGGAATATTTTACTTTGAATGGGTGATTATAAATGTCCCTCACTTACATTTTCTGAACAGTCTATTATTTTTGTGGTCAGTTTAAAGAACTGACATAAAAAGAATAAAATAATGGGCTTAATGTGAATTAGAAAACAGACCTTACATAAAGTTGAACCTAATCACTCAAGAGATAAAGCTGTAATTTTAATTTCTTGGTATAATCAAAGCAATAAGAGGACAGTATACTGTCTTAAAAATTTGAAATGCCTTCCATGTTAATACCAAATATTACAATAGAAGTAAAAAGTAATGAAAAGAAGCAACAAAACATTAACCACAGATGATTGTATAATTGCATTTCTATTACTAGAAGAAAGATTTTATAAATCATTCTAAGTTTAGGGGGCAAGAGCAATAGCACAGGGGACAGGGTGTTTGCTTTGTACGTGGCTGACCCAGGTTCAGTCTCCGGCATTCCATATGGTCCCATGAGTACCACCAGGAGTGATTCCTGAGTGCAGAGCCAGGAGTAAATCCTGAGCATTGCTGGGTGTGACCCAAAAAGCAAAAAAAAAAAAAAAAATCATTCTAAGATTATATTCCTTTATATAAGTTTATCATTTAAAAATTGTTCATTTAAAAATTATATCAATTCTATGGATGAATCTTCACGAATGAGACTTTTCTTGATGGAAAGTGAAGTCATCAAATTAAAATGGTTCACATGAGAAAATCAGTTATCTCTTTGCTTCCAAGTAGCATTCATTTTTTAGATTCCTTCAAATGTTTCCAGAAATAGATATTTCACCTTAGCAACAAACTCCCTTGCAATCAGTGCTGCAGAGGGGAAGAACACAGACTTTATAGTCAAAGAAATCTGAAACACTAGAAAAAAATTATTCAGAGGAAAGAAAAGTGAAAAAAGTGAAGGTGGTGAGGGTTTAAGGCTGAAAACCAGAAGAGAAAAGAAAGAGCACAAGAGAAAATATATTTATACTATTATGAAAACAATTTTAACATTTATTCTGTATAAATGTTTCCAAAAGCCTTAACAGGGAAATTATTTGAAGTGTTATCAAATTACGAGATGTTTACTATTTTTAGGAAAAAAATTTATTGATATCATTACTGACATTTCAAATAAAACATCTCACTTGTAAAACTTTGAGAGAGTGTGTAAGAAAGAATAAGTAGAAGTGGTAAACTCCAAATCTAGGATGTAGGAACCTGACTTGATCCCTGGTATCATGTGGCAACTGCAAAAGCACCACAAGGGACTAGTGGACACTAAGCACTACTGGGACCCAAAAAGTGCTGCATCTCACACCAAGCCATGAACCTATACCCCACAACCAAGAGTCTGGGCATGAAAGGGAGAGATGACAAACCTCACCAAGCACCCTTGGGAAGGCCCTTATCAAATTTTGTTTTTCCAGGAGCCAAGAAGACAATTCAACTTGCTAGATTGCCTGCTTTTAAATCATGAGCCCAAGTTTGATCCTGGGCCCTACGAAAACAGATTGAGAAAGCTATTTTGGTCTCCCAAAGAGGAATCTAAAGAGCTATCCTTGGAATATCACTCCTCACTCAAGAGAGAGAAGGAATCCAGAGTTTCCACTTCCAGCAATGATCAAGAGTCAGGGATGCTGTCTTGTTTGCCAAGGCATTGAAAATCAGATGTGCTGGATAAGACCACTGGACTAGAGCCGTTACCGACTGAATCCCAAGGGAGGTCAAAAGATCACATAGCTGCCCACCTATAGAATGGTCAGACTTCTTCGTCAAAACCCTGAACTAATGGTTTTAGGCTTTTCATATTCCTGGAGCAAGCAGATGCCATTGGGCTACACTGGCAAGTGACAGGGACATATGAAAACGTTACGGGTGCCCACTTGAGCAAATCGATGAATAAGGGGATGTCAAGTGATCAAGTAATTTGTACCACACCAGGTGGTCAGCAGAGCATACTCTGGTCAATGCTTAGGAATTACTCCTAGTGTGTTTCAGGGACTCTATGAAATGGCAGGGATCAAACTTGGGTGAGCCACGTGCAAGGCAAGCAACCTAATCATTGTAGTATTTCTCCAGGCTCAGTAAAATGCTCCTTTATAAAACATCCAAATTGTTTTGAGGCACAATTGTGCTTTGGTACGTGGACACTGCAAGAGAAGATTAATTCAAACCAGAATCATTACCTTGGTAGTGGTGTCCTCAACTAAATTTGCTACAGGGCAACTTTCAATTTTACGCATTAGAAATTATCTAGAAATGTGTGAATCAAAAGCATTTAAATATAAACACAAAAATTAAAAATATACTCTAGAGAAAAGAAACTACCATATTGTGAAAGAGATTTCATAGTATAAGACAAGGGCATTGAACTATAAAGGAATAGAAACTCTCTGAACTCTATCTTACTACACTTAGCTTTTTTTCATAGCCTGGAAGGGAAACATCTCTTTGTTTAAAGTATTGACTATGCACACCTTACCCAAGCAAGCCATATTTGTTATGTTTCCAATGTAAAAAGTTAATTTAGAACTGAGAGGTCAACAAAAACTTCAGTGATGTGCACACACACGACACACAGACACGGACACATACACTCACACATACAGATTGTTTTCCTTACAGCAGTCACTGACACATAGCAGTGTTACTTATGCTCCCTTGAGAATCTAGTATCTTAAACTGGCTTAGAACTGGCTGAATCCAGTGTGCCTAGTGCTAATATCGGGCTGTCCTGACCTGTCCATAATGACGGTCTGACTCATTTCAGTTATTCAGAATGGAATGGATCTGGGATGTGATAGAGACTCTGTGTGAACACACACCTGCACCACACAAGGGAGTCAATGAAAATATGTGTCCTCGTAAAAAAGACGGCTAGAAACTTAGTAAATAATTATTCAAACATGTTTCCTGAAGACAAAGCAGAGCAGTAGATACCGCCTAAAAACCCTCGTGACTCTCACTCTGCTGCAGTCTATTAAATAAACTCCAGGAGCTGCCAAGTGCCTTTCAGTGCCAATCAACAACCTGAGAGAAAGGTGTTGCTACTGACAACTGTACATGTCAGGGTTCTGAACTGCAGAAGCTATCTTTTTAAGGGTCCCAGCTGTCATCTTCCTCACATCAGTGAAGCAAAATAATCTTTCCATATTGCTTGTAAAAACTGCCAGTAATTATCTTCTTATCTTCACAATGTTTTCATAGGACTCATTTATGAAGTGACAATATTTTATGAGAAACAGTAGCTTTATTTTCTTACTGGGGAAGGGAAGGTGTTTCGACTGGTATATTAAGAGCCTATATTATTATGGACAATAGTTTCCAGAATTTGGATAACCACCAAGCAAATGCTTCATATGTAATTGTACTGTACAAACTGTAATGCATATACTCCTCAGGTGAATTATGTATCAATTCAGCTAAACAAATGTATTAGTCTGACCTAGAAAATCCCTTTTCAGACCTATAATTCTCTTACTATTGGTTACTGGTTTTAGCCAATAATACAGGCAACTTTTTCTGATCAGTTATCACAGCATTGTAGAGGAAAGTCAGAAAATGCAAAAGAAGTGCACAAATAATCTCAGGACACACCACAAAGTTTTTAATGAAGGATCTTGACATCATAGAAACTACTTGAATTCTATTTACATTAGTCTCCCTACATTCACATTGGTGAAGGAAAGTTTTTCGCCATCTTCCACGGAGCAGAGCTTGGAAAATACTGTTTTAAGTGTAACTTAAAGTATTCAACATTTAGTAAAAATTAAGGTTTACCATTTTTTGTAGCATGAATTTGTTCCCTTGAAAGGGGGACTTATATGACAGATTTTGACACAGCTGTGAAAAAGGCATCTGTGTGACTAATGGCCTGGCACACTCATTCACTTGAAGGCCCAGTGCCAATATTTCACCTGAATGATTAGCTTCAGCCTAGATGTTCTTGACCAATTCCTGAGCAGGACTCTGAAAACAACATAATTCTTATGGATCTTACCTCTTTATCATGGCTAGACTCCATTTCATGTTTATTTATCCCATTAGCAATTTCTTTTCAACACCACAAAAGACTCTCTCCCTCAGTGGATGACCAAGAGAAGTCATTGGCAGTAGAATCTTTGAGTGCTAGTGAGATTATGATACCTCAATAAACCTTAACGATATGGCCATGTAAGAAAACTTACACATGAATTTTCCTATAGGTCATAGTATTATGCTCTACAATGAACCGTTATTCTTCCGCATCCAAGAATTACCATGCTATCACCAATGAGCTCTTTAAAGACCTTCCTCATCCTTTCTCATTTTTTTTGCTTTTTTGGGTCACACCCAGCGATGCTCAGTGGTTACTCCTGGCTCTGCACTCAGGAATTACCCCTGGCAGTGCTCGGGGGACCATATGGGATGCCGGGGATCGAACATGGATCGGCTGCACGCAAGGTAAATGCCCTACCCTCTGGACTATCTCTCTGGACCCTCATCCTTTCTCATTTTAGCCAGAACAAAGTGAAAATTAGAAGCAAATAAGGAGATGAGACCAGGCACAAGGTTTTAAAAATACATGATAGAAGCTTTTGAATGCTTTGAAGAAATGAGTTGCAACTTTAGTTGGTTATTTGGTTGTGGGTTTTAGTCAAAACCTGGCTATGCTTACTTAAGGCTTATTCCTGGCTCTGTGCTCAGCAATCATGCTTGGAAATTCTTGGGGAGTGTTATCTGGTGCTGGGAATCAAACACGAGTCAGAAAAAGGCATGGCAAATGTCTTACCCACTACCATCTCTCAGGCCCAAAGTTTAGCTTTTATACTTGGTGCAAATATCTCAAAGGGAGTGCCACAAACAGTTGTAATTCAATGTTTATGTGCATATAAAAAAAAGCTGTTAGAGAAAACACACCCATTTCTTGTACAACAGTGCAAGAGAAATTTCTCCTCTTGGCCTACACAAAACAAAAAGGGTAATGTAGTGAAGAAAAATTAGCACTAGTCTCATAATAAAGTTGTCTCCACAATCTGTTAATCACTCAGCAAAAGCCACTCTAAAGTTTAGCAAAAGAATCCCTTCAAGAATCAGATCCGCATTGTCGAATCTCCATTTGTCTGACTTACATAGGGGTAGATTTCAGGGGTAACTGGACAACTGCATGCCCTTCAGATCATCTTTCATAAATATTGTTTCTTTCAGCTGAGCTCCTGATAAATGTTGAATGGCAGTAAGTTGAAGATTATATTCCCTGACAAGCACCTGGAGTGCAGCAATTTCTGCTTTACAGGTTAAGTGCAAAGTCATATGTTTTAACAGTTCCTCAGCTCCAAGGCTGAATTGACATTTTCTTATGAAAGTTGATGAGTCTGACAAGAACAAATGCTTGAAGAAGCCACTCCAGTTGCACATGGAGATAAATACGCGTAAACCTACAGATAGCACCAACATATTTTTCAGAAAGTTATTGTTCTCCTACTCGTAAATGAAAAATCAACATGTTAAAGACCAGTGATAAAAAATTAAACTATACAAGTTTAAGATAGACTAATTTTTACCTTAAAAAGAAACCATCATGGGGCAGGAGCGATAGCCCAGTGGTAGGGTGTTTGCCTTGCACGCAGCCGGCCTATGCCGGCCCAGGTTCGATCAACGGCATCCCATATGGTCCCCCGAGCACCAAAGGAGTAATTCCTGAGTGCAGAGCCAGAAGTAACCCCTGAGCATTGCCGGTGTGACCCAAAAAAAGCAAATAATAATAATAATA
Organism: Cryptotis parvus; assembly: GCA_021461705.1. Taxonomy (NCBI): domain Eukaryota; kingdom Metazoa; phylum Chordata; class Mammalia; order Eulipotyphla; family Soricidae; genus Cryptotis; species Cryptotis parvus. The sequence goes on from JAJIBD010005995.1 coordinate 86,867, forward strand.
ATAATAATAATAATAATAATAATAATAATAATTTAAAAATAAAGGTGATGCCAAAATGAATTATTCTGATGGATTTAAAAAAAAAAGAAATGATCATGACCACTCTTAAGGGTCAAAGATTGAGTCCAGGGATATGTAAAAGTTTTTCAGTTCTACCTTCAAACATCACCAGGTGTGGTCCTAGTGGCACTCAGAGCTTCTGGGCCCTAGCAGCACTGCACAATCAGACTGACCCAAGCATTTGACTCACCAGACCACACAACAGGCTGAGGACTGCCGGCAGTAGCCCCACATCCCTCTAACACTTCATGGGTGATCCTCTGCCCCAAAAGAATTACATTTTATTCACTCAAGTACCCTCGAGTGAATGCAAAGATGTTTTATTTCAATCTTCTCCCAAAAGTGACAAGTGTACTTAGAACCAAATATAGTTTTTGCCCATCTTCTAGAGGGTGAGATATTTATTGTAATAAGAAAATTAAAATGAGGAAAATACCACAAATTTTCCTCCCTCCCACCTCCACACACTCTCTTAAACATAGTTGCTCATAAATGACGGGAAGTTCTGCATTCAGGTTGGCAGAGACATCATTCATGAAAATGAGTGATGAGTGTTCTTTAAAAACACTGGTGACATAAATACACACACACACACACACATATATATATATATACATATATATATACATATATATATATATACATATATACAGATATTATGATACCAATATCCAAGGTCAGGTGAAATGTGGATCAGGAGGTCTTGCCAAAGGTCTTGCCAAAGTAACACAAATGTGTGGGAGCTGAGGTTAGGTAAGACAGAGAAAGGAACAGTGGGCCAACAATTGTCGAAAGTCTATTACAATCCACAACATGTAAGAGAGGGAAAAGAGAGAGAGAGAGAGAGAGAGAGAGAGAGAGAGATAAAAGAGATTGAGAACCTGCCATGGAGGCAGGCTAGGGAAGGGGGAGGGTATCGAGGGCATTGGTGGTGGGAGGTGGGCAATGGTGGAGGGATGAGTGCTGGAACACTGTATGGCTGAAACCCAAACATGAAAATTTTTGTAATTGTCAAAAAATAAATAAATTAATTAAAAAATTAGTGTTAAAAATAAAAAAATAAATATAGGCCATATATTTCCCCTTTAAAAAAAACCATTGGAAAGAAATCAGTCTGTGGTTTAATACTGAAGACTTTGCTAGCTACAAATTCTGAGCTTTTAACTAGATCTATGCATAAGGTGGAAAAGCCCTTTCTGGCACCACTTGATGTATTCAGAGACAAAGGTCTTCTTGATTTCAAAGCAAACCTTTTCTTTCCTAAACAATGATTTCTATTAAAGTTTTTGCAAACTGGGGAAAGGAGGAAAATATTTGCTAGTGAGGAGTTGATTTGGAGCATCTACCATTTACTTTTATTTGACACTGTTCTTTGAAACTTTTATTTAAAAGAGTTGACTGACCACTTTGAAATAGCAAGAAGAAAATATTTCGATTGAGGGAAAACACTGTCTCTGACTAGAGACAGGACTATGTTACAAATGAAACAGGACTAATTTGGTATATGGCTTTTCATAAGAACATCTCAATTTTAACTAAAATGTAATAAGAAAATCCTAATATAGTGAATATCTATTGAAAATGAAAGGCTAATCACTAAATGCCCTGCCTCCACCATTATGGTTAGAACCTTGTTCAATGCTAGACTTCCTATTACTCCCTCCTTATTCATTATAATTAATACGAATCATCCATTAAAAATAAAATTGAAGGCCAGGAATGTAGTTCTTCTTGTCTTGTATGTGTGTGGCCGTAGGTTTAATACTTGGAACTGCAGGAGGTGGGTGGGATTTTAAGTGAAATTTTGAAAAAATGATGTTATTGCAGCACTATTCACAATAGCTAGAAGCTGGAAACAACCTGAGTGCCTGAGAACAGATGACTGGATAAAGAAAATATGCAATTGAATCTCTGCAATTGAATATTACGCATCTGTTAGGAAAAATAAAGTCATGAAATTTGACTATAAATGGATGTACCTGGAGAGTATCATGGTGAGTGAAATTAGTTGAAGGAAATAGACAGATAATCACTACATTCACTGGTGGTATATATAAAAAAGTAGTAGAAGACTAATATCCAAAGCCATGGAAAACCGGGACCAGGAGGAAATATCAGTGGTTGGATTTAACCACATGGATGTGGGGACAGAGGCTAGGTGAGGTAGAGAAGAGACCAGTTTGACAATAATAGTTGGAAATAGTAATGCTTGGCTAGAACGGAGTATAGAAAGTAAGTCAAGGAATATGCATGATAACCTTTCAAAGTCTGTATTGCAAACCAGAATGTGCAAAGGAAAGAGAGAGACAGAGAGAGAAAGAGAGAGAGAGCCTGCCATAAGGCAGGTTGTGTGAAGGGAGGTGTGAGGAAAACAGGGCATATTGGTATTGGGAAATGTGCACTGGTGGAGGGATGGGTATTGGAACACTGTATAAAAAAAGAAAGAGAAAGAGAAAAAGAAAAAAAAATGCATGTTATAGGGACCTTCTTCTTCCTAAAAAATAATTAAGCAATAGATAAAATCTAATGTTTGTTTCATCATATATAATGTAGATTGTTCATTGTTCATATTTTGTATTTTTTTCAATATTTAAATCATGTAAAAATGTATTATACTGGTTTTTTATCTCATCTACTCTTCTAAGTCACATAAATATATGTATATATTATGTATATATATATATTTATATGCATATGTATACATATATGTATATATTCGTATTATATGATCTTTTACCATTATATATTATTATAAGGGCATATACAAATTTATTTTGTAGTTATATACTATCAAATTTCATAATAGAACCCAAAAAATGTACACTTGGATTTGACAAAGAATGTTGTTCCTATCACAAGGATTTTCAATGGAGCTGGATGCAGTAAACTGTCAGGGTTTTTTTTTTTTTGTCTACTCTTCCTGTTGCTGCCCCTCCCTCTATTGTGAGTTAAGCACATTTTTCATTGTGACTCAAAAAACAATATTGGTAAGCATGGGTATTTAAAAGTTATATATATGGAAAGAAATTGGTGTATAAAGTGAAGGGACAGCCAACGATTAGAATATCATAGCCTTCTGTTGGCTCTGGATACTAAATGTAGAATTTCTGCTACACCTTTTGGAAGAAATTCTATATTGATTTCTTTTTTTCTTTCTTTTTTTCCTTTGGATAGAGGAGACAAAACAAATCAGAGTCACTATTTCAAAGTACAGGGCTGCATACTTCGTGTCAGCAGAGCAAGGATTCTATTCCATAGAAATGCAGTTTTGGTGAGCCAAATTGGTTGCACTGATAATATTATCTCAGAACACCTTACTTAAATAGCTATTATCCTGAAACAAAAACATGAAATGTTGGCATGGTTATGGAGTGAAGCGAGTTTTTGTGATTTGGAAATGGGGCAAATGCAAATTGTTGCAGTCATTATGAATACATTACAGAGATCCTCAAAAAGTTGGAGACTACATATGATCCATAATATGACACTAATCAGAGACATAAATGCATCATATGTTTAGCGCTGCATTATTTAGAATACCCAAGTGCCCGAAACAAGTTTGTGCCCATTGTCAGCTAACTGGATAAGGAACGTATAGTTTGTATATACACTGAAACACTACTCACCTTTATTACAAAAAATAGATATAATTGAACTAAATAAAGAAGAATTAAGTAAAGAAAAATTAACTTGTATCTATAAGATCAAATTATGGTTACTAATGGAAATGGGGAGGATAAAGTAAAAGGGGTTAATATTATTCAGAAGCCAGAGTTCCATAACTTCACAAAGGAATATGCCCCTGTGATAATTTATCTCAGTTCTCCTGATATGCTTAGGAAAAAATTATCATCTATAAAAAAACATATTAGAGAAACATTGATATAAACTAGTTACAGAGATTAATTCTGATGAGATAAAATAGGAAAGCTTACTTTAAATGAAGAAATTTGCTCTACCACTATCACTTGAAAAGAAAATAAATTGCATTCTTGTACTATTTGTATAATTAAATGAAATCAATATTAATATACTAAATTAACATATACATAAATGTGAGATGAAAAAGAGAGAAAATATTTGAACAAATACTTTAGGTGACTCAAGATAGAAGAATCAAGCAGAAATATTTATTAGAATTATGTGTTATCATTATACCAATTTTGATAGAAATTTAATTGCATATTTATACAGAAAAATAGAATATGAAGACAATCTTTTTTAATCATGCTTACTTTTCTCAACCTCTCTGGACAAGTATTCAGCTTCCTTTCATTTCTATTTCAAATTCCTTAATTATATCCCCTGCTTTAATAGCTCTCTTGACATGAGAAATTTTTTAAAAATCTCATTCTTCATTTTCCCCTAATGAGTAATCACTCTACAGCCATCTGGACCAACCTTTACTATTTATTCCACTCATACCTATAGTTTATATGTCTTCCTAACATTGTTGAATAGTAAAATAACAGAGCCCTAGGACAAAGTGTTTGAATTGACTGGCAAGTTTGTAGGGAGTTAATTTCCGGAAGCCAGTTAAATAAATTTCTATGTTTCAAAGGACGTTATAATGTGAACATGTTTTCCCTTCTTAGCATGTTTATTACACACTTTTTTGTTACCTTTCAATTAAATTAAACAGCCTTTTGGAGTTAGGATCAGTACCGTCTGGTTTAAAGACTAATGATCTGCTTTGTTTACATATTATATCCATTTACTCTTGTTTTTTTATTTTTTATTTATTTTTAAATTTTATTATACCACCATGAGAAATGCAATTAAAAAACTGTAGAAATTCAAACTGTTCTACAAAGCGTTTATAATTAAAACAGCATGGTACTAGAGTAAAAACTGACCTGTGGACCTATGGAATAGAGTTGAGTATCCTGGCACACATCCTAAAATATATGATCATTCAATCTTTGATAAAGGAGCAAAATATACTAAATGGAGCTAGGAAAGCCTCTTCATTAAGTGGTGCTGTGAAAACTGGGCAGCTACCTGTAGAAAATGAAATTAGTCCTCTTTCTAACACCATGCACAAAAGTCAGATCAAAATGGATTAAAGATCTCAATATCAGACCTGAATCCATAAAGCACATTGAAGAAAACATAGGAAAAATCCTCCACGACATTGAAGCTAAAGGCATCTTCAAAGATGAAACACCACTAACAAAGCAATTGGAAGCAAAGATAAACATATGGGATTCATGAAACTAAAAAGCTTCTGCACATCAAAAGAAACAGTGACCAAGATAGAAAGACAGCCCACAGAATGGGAAAGAATTTTCAGCCAATGCCCATCTGATACTCTTGTGTTTTTATTCTTTAAAAACATTTTTCTGTTCTATAAACTTTTGAGATTGGAACCTGTATTCACAATGAATAAAAAGTTTTTTTTTCCTTAAGGATGAAATGAAATATTATAACATCTGAATCTAGAATAATCAGGAAAATAACGTCCTGTGCTAAAATCATGCCATGCTGTACAATTTTAATGAAAATATTTAGTAATAAAACTTTTAACATTTACTAAGTATTTAATAATCTCCACAATGGGCCATAGGGCAGTGGGGCAAGGATCCCAAAAGCCATTTATAACTACCACAAGAACATTTACAAAATAATTTAGGCAATATTAACAAGAGGGAGTGAATCTTCTAAAAGTTGCTAAAGAATAAGATCATACTATTTTTTTAAGATTTTCCTTTCCATATGTCCCTAGCATACTTCCCATCTGATCCAAATATATCTCTTATATTTATTCTTCTTGTACATCCTCTATAATCATTCCTCTGTACTATAAATTATATTGTACTTCTAAAACAACTCCACAGCAAGCAATTCAGTTTAAAGTTTCTCCCCAGTTTAAATAATTTCAAGGGGTCCAAGAGTTAGCACAGTTCAATTCCTGGCACCACAGGTCTTCCCAAGGATTGCAGTGAGCAGTACAGGAGGACCTTTAGTTCCATCAGCGTGTGGAGCCAGGGAAGAAATCCCCTCTACCATGGGGCCTAAACAGCCCCGTGTTCTTGTGCCCTCATACTGAATCTCTAGTCCAATTGCTCAATTACTGAAATGGTTCCTGACATACATGCCTCACTGCTTGTAGGTTAAAAAAATAAGTTAATTAATTAAATTTAAACTAATAATTTTATAACACTTGAAAAATGTTATGTCCTTTCAGGACCAAGATGGGTTGCTGATGCTTTCTAATTTCTTAACATCAGGTCATCATCAAGCAGTAAGTTCATTCTGCTGTAGAAGTAGATAAATTAAAAATAATAGCAAAATAATAAAAGAATTCTAATTTAGAATACTTTGCTGATGAATCAAGATAGAGAGTCCTGGGCACAGGTGATAGTACAGAGGTTAGGGCTCTTGCCTTGCACTCAGCCTGCTCAGGTTTGATCTCCTGCATTCCATTTAGTCCCCCAAGCACCGCTAGGAGTAATTCCTGTGTTCAGAGCCAGAAGTAACCCCCTGCACATCCGCAGGAGTGGCCCTACAACCAAAAAACAGATATAAAGAGTATTGAAAATATGTCTCAAAACACACTCCAACTCCTTAGCCATTCAAATTAGTTTTTGTTGACAGATTAGAATTCACTTGAAAATATTAGGTTATATTTTTTCTTCATCTTAGATGTGAATACACATAGGAACTTTCTGAAAACATTTCAGTGAAAAATGAATGAGCATTAAATTTCAAATTTGATAAAATGAGTATATACTCTCCTACCGTCCTCACTTTCTAACAAATGGATGATTCTACAGTGGGGGAAAAAACTGCTTTCCAAGTCTATTACAGACACAACCATCAATGTCAGTTATGGTCCAGAAAATCCAATTTAGGATTTCTCTGGGGGAACATATCTCCTCCTCCTTCCACTCAGAAAAAGGTGGACTCTGTGGTGCAATTTGTGATGCATGACAAATGTTGAAGCAGAAATATAGGTGAATACTGACCACCCATGCATGTTGCCATCCAGTTCAGGAAAATCTCTGATTAGAAAGGGGCCACAGGATTATCATGGGACTCTTAAGTTTTTTTTTAACTGAGTATCTATTTGTCCACACTAGGAAATTATAGTCCTGATGTAATTATAGCTATGGAAGTGTTACCTGAAAAATTAATTTTTATGCTCTGCAAATAGATAAACCGGGGAGAAAGCATCACTGATACAGACAAGAGCTTCCTCCAGAGTCCAATGAGGCCATCTGTGACTTTTCCTGAGATTCTTCCTTTAGTTACATTTTAACTGCAACATACACTGGTGGCAAATGTTCTTATTTCTAAAAGGAACACTGGGGAAGAACAAAATAAAGTATTTTTTTCCTTTTGACTGTCCTTATTAGTATGTATGCTCAAATGCATCAAACTAATGAGGCAGTGTCATTATAAGGAACAGCTGTACTGAGTATTCTTGAAGTTTCAGTACATTTGAAGGATAAAACCAAGAAAAAAAAAGCTATTAGTTAAACACAAGTAGTCATAAAGTAATAATGAAGACAGTCAAGCAATATGTTAACTTCACTAATAACTACTTCATATTGTGTAAAGGATAGAATTTTAACATATTCATTCTTCTACAAGAATAAATTACTAAAGCTACATTCCAAACATAGCACACAGTGTAAACTTTTTACGTTACAAAGTATGATCCCAGAATATCTCAATTCTTTATTTTATTTTACAAAATAAAATATACACTAACATTTACTATCTTCAAAATGATGCCTAATTCATTTTTATTATTTTAAGGTTAAAAATTAATGCTATAGAAATTTTTCACATTTGGGTAAAAATATAAAGAAAAAATAATAAAATTTGAAGAGAATACACACAAAATCCTTAATCTTTATCCACAGAATATTAAACCAGTAAAATTAAAGTAGTGGTTAGATCATGCCATGAGCACTCTAAAATAAAGCAGATTTGACAATATTACAATTAGGAATGGGAAGCAACAAATTTTCAATCTTCTGGGTATTGTTAATTAATGCATTCCATTATTAGATGAGCGTTTTTAATTATATTAATCTTACAATTCCTTCTGCTACCTGGAAACAGCATATCTAATATAACAGTACATGTAACTCAATAAAATCCCATTATGAAAATTCTTCAGATCTACCAAACAAATTAAATGGAATTTCTTTTCATTCTAAGGTCTAATTTTTATTTTCATTTCACCTGTTATCACAAATCATGCTGGAAAACCTCATTCAACTGAAATTTCTCAGATACTAAATTGAAACTATGGTTTCTCCAGAAATGGTGTCTATAGCTACTGGCTAAATATTTAAGGAAAAAAGATAACCCCTTTTTTTTCTCTAAGCAACAGAATGTACCTTCTATTATCAGGTTCTCTAACAACACAGTTATCTTTGACTCTATCATGGTCTGCTGTTTTGCCTTAATAGTTAAGCATGAAATAGCAAAATTAAATTGCAAAGTTAGCTTCAGTAATATCTACTTTTAATTTCTCTGCCTATTTTCTCCTTCATGAACTACTCTAATTTCCTCCAATCTCTCTGTGTCTTCATATTCTTTCCCTAAATGTAAGTTTCCCAGCCCAAATTTTAATATCGCTTTGTTAATTCATTATTTACTGAGCTTCAACAAAATTGCCAAGCACTCATCACAAAGTAATTATTCTGTTTCCTCCTCCTCTGTTAAATATGAAAATAAGCATTCTAGCTACTTGATGTTCTTATTTCTTAGGACCCGGTTCTATTATTTTGTAAAGTTATCTGTGCCAAGAAATTGACAGGTGGAAATTGTACAATGCTGCCTTTCAAGTTATAGCAATACTTAAAAGTGATGTGCTGAATGCTAAGGAATCAAATAATTAAGTTTAAATCTTTCTTGAAAATTTCAGGGTGATGGGGTTGTTCTTCAGATACAGGTATAAGCAGAAGACTGAACTATGGTGAAATCGGTCAGTGGAGGAGACAGTAGGTCTGAAATTAGACTGACCTACAAAAGTCAAATAGGACTCTGACAACTGACAGCTTCAGGGGAAATGCAGAGAGAGCTATTCTCAGAGAGGATGGTGAGCTGCAACTATGACTTATCACCTGTATCTCTGCAGCAAGTGCTTAGAGCTGCTTCGGTCCCGCACTTCTCTAATCTATTGCTGACAATGCACCTTCATCTGAAGTGGCTTTCCTAAAATATTTGTCAACTGTTGCTACATAATTAATCATTACAAGACCACATGATTTAAAATATGTTTTCCTCCATTTCTGTAGGTCATGAATATCGGTGTGGCTTAGCTGGAACTTTGAATTAGGTTTCCTTCACAAATCTGCTAATTGCCAGCTGAGGGGCTGGAGTGATAGCACAGTGGGTAGGGCATTTGCCTTGCACACGGCCACTCTGGGTTCAATCGTCTGCATCCCATATGGTCCCCCGAGCACTGCCAGGTGTAATTCCTGAGTGCAAAGCCAGAAGTAACCCCTCAGCATTGCCGGTGTGACCCAAAAAAGAAAAAAAAATGTCAGCTGACCTAGAGAATTTCAAGGTTAAAAAAAAACGAAAGAAAGAAAGAAATCGGGGCCCAGCGATAGCCCAGCGGGTAGGGCGTTTGCCTTGCACGCGGCCGACCTAAGCCGGCCTGGGTTCGGGTCCCCGGCATCCCATATGGTCCCCTGAGCACCGCCAGTAGTAATTCCTGAGTGCAGAGACAAGAGTAAGCCCTGAGCATTGCCAGGTGCTACCCAAAAAGCAAAAAAAAAAAAAAAAAAAGGAAAGAAAGAAAGAAATCTACAAGCTCACTGACATGCATGACTATTGTCAACATTCAGCATTTTTCAGTCTCTTTTTTGGACTAAAAATCTCATTCACGCTTTCATTCCAACCTGAACCCATTTTATTGAATTTGGCAATCATTCAGCTCCTCACATGAGCAGTAATTACTTTTCAAATACAGACCTTGGCACTGCTGTGTCCAATTCCTGAGGTACCACGTGAAATGAAGCACAGGCATATTGTGGGCTTGAAAGAGATCACAACAGAAAATAGATATAAACAGTTCTCCATTTCTTCAAGTTCAACCACATTCCGTCTCTAGCTACCATCTCACTGTTTTGCATCACATTGCAGCAAACCTCTACAAAATTAAATGCACTGCTTTCAATTCCTCATAATCCATTGACTTTTAAAATTTCATGACTAAGGTATTCATTTACATTGTTCAATCAAAAGGTGAATCCCCTATACTGTTACCACTAGGCTATGGAAACAGAAGTACTTACAAAACTGATCACATCATTCTCTTGGCCATGCTTTCTTCATTTGGCAGGAAGTTAAATACATACATTCCCTTCAACCTCACTAGATATGTATTGGGAATCGGTTGCAGGGTTCTGTTGTTTGGAGATATTTTTCCCTTTCTCAGAACAAAGCCAGTACTTGCTCATTTCCTATTCATTTTATTTATTGTTTTGATATCTTCTTCCAGGTTCATGATTTGAAATATCCTCCATATCATTGTTTATCAACCTTTTTCTGATTGTGGCCCCACTCTGATCTTCTGTACTTCCTGTGGTTCCTACTTCTTCCTACTTCCAACTACTTGACCCCCTAAAGTCTCATGACATGCCTCCTTTTATGCAACTTCCCCCTTTGGAAAATCCTGGAGGACTATTTGGGACCATATGGACCCCAGTTGAGAAATGTTGCTATGTATGAAAAATATCCATTGATGATTCAATGTATCAAATCGAATTTCTTGAATTCTGCACTGCATGACAAGTATATCACTGACATCTCCCCTTGGATGATCTAAAACTTCACACAATTGGATATTATATCATATAAGGTCAAGATAAAAAAAATAGAAGGCATACTAAAACTAGGAAATCTGATTAAGGTGTACTTACGAAGTGACTCTGAAAGTGTGTTATAGTATAGGGGAGCCATGCATTTATGCAGTGTTTCTATATTATTAGAAGCAGTGCTAATAACCGTACATTTACAACAATGAGTATAAAAGGCAGTTACTAGAAATCAGACAAATTTACAAGAATAAGACCATTATAATAGTGATGTCATTGATTTGGGCAAGAGAAAATTAAAAAAACTAAATTATCATAGATAAGATAGAAAAATAAATCCATAATCTCATTCTCCTTGCACATATCAATCTATGTGCAATCCCCCACACACACACACACATTCCCCACTCCACCACCCCATTGGCTGAACACAATCATATGATAAAGGATGAAGAGATCCCTCTGATGAAAACAACACAGATGAGTTTCCTAGAAAGGCTCCAAGGAAACAGAGGGAAAACACTACATTCACGTAATAGGGGACTTACAATTCATGGTCCTAAAATTCTTAGTTTTCCCCTAAACATCTGCTTCAGCCATCTCATTTCATTCAACAGTAACTTCATCCTTCCAGTTACATACATTAAAACCTTGGGTCATTCTTGACCTTTTTATTTCCATCTTTTCTTCACTATATTCTACTACTTCTAAGCAACTTTTCAATCTCATTACCTCTTCACTTGTTTTTTATAACATGAGCATCAAAGAATATTACTGTATGGCTATTTTGGGGTTCAAGTTTATGGAACACCTCAAAAATTCATCTATGTATGATATGAAAATATTACCCAACTTCAATAGTTTAATATTGTGCTCTGGAGTGCTTGCCTTGCACACGGCCAACCCAGATTCAATCCCCGACACCACTTATTATCCCACAAACCCTGCCAGGAGTGATTCCTGAGCACAGAGCCACAAGTAAGCCCTGAGCACAGTCAGGTTCAGCCCAACCTTCCCCCACCCTGTCCCCAACACACACACACACACACACACACACACACACTCTCTCTCTCTCTCTCTCTCTCTCTCTCTCTCTCTCTCTCTAAAAACTTGACACAATTCTTTTCTATAAATTACATTTATGACCCTATTTGCTAACCCCCTTTTTTCTTTTTAGCAAATATGCGGCTAAGAGAGATAGAAGATTGAACTTTGTTTACAAATGGATATTTAGAGACTCACACAAAGATTTGACAGGGTCCAGAAAAATGACTTGTCTGCCCAAGCAGTTTGGCAATGGTAAATGAGAAATTGGAAAAGATACTAACACATTTTTAATAAATAATCACTTTTTTTTCCTCTTTTTAATTGTTTTTATTATACCACTGTGACATGTACAATTACATAGATGTTCATGTTTGGGTCTCAGTCATACAGTATTCCAGCAGCCATCCCTCCACAAGTGCTCACTTCTCACCAACAATGTTCCCTGATTCCCTCCCCCTTCTTCTGGCCTGCCTCTATAGCAGGCATTTGCCCTCTCTCTCTCTCTCTCTCTTCTCTCTCTCTAATCTCTCTCTTCCTTCTTTTTACACAGGCGATAAACTGAATATTTTTGAAGATGTTCAAAACCAAGATAACATTAAGACAATTAACAAATTTATAAATTAGGCTATATATCCTTTTCGAAAGCAATACCACAAACTTAATGAAAATATTTTCTATCAATTATCATTGTAAGCAAAGGTTCTCTAAGTTTTTATTTTGTTGTTGTTGTTTTGCTATTTGGGTCACAGCCGGCAATGCTCAGGGGTTACTTCTGGCTCTGCACTCAGGAATCACTCCTGGCGGTGCTGGGGGAACCATATGGGATGCCAGGGGTCGAACCTGGGCCAGCACAGGCTGGCTGCGTGCAAGGCAAACGCCTTACCTGCTGGACTATCGCTCTGGCCCCGGTTCTCTAGTTTTTATAACAAAATCTAAGCAAAGTAATTAGTTTCTCTAGAAAAGAATGTGATTGCTCTAACAACATATAAAATAGAGATGTACTAAATATAAGAAAATCAGTATTCTTCAGAAAATTTCATCATTTTCCTAGACATTTATCATGTCACATAAAACGTATATTTATCAGATGTAGGCATACTTATTATGCTTTCAATCTTATATTGATGCTAAAACTAAGGTCAGGAAAGGAAATGATCTTCATAAGCCGGCTAGCAGGGTTCGTCCCCGCTTGGTTTTGCAACAGAAAATAAAATACTATATTGCAGGTAGATGTGGTGTTTACCAGGTTGAGTCTTCAACTCCTTTCATGGCTATGAAGAATGATCTATTGGCTCCCTTGCCCGTGTCAATTATTCACTTTATATTCAAATGTATCAAATTTATTTTAAAAACTGCATAAATATAATAAACATATCCACTCTCAACATTATGCCTATAATCTTTAAATTGCCTTGTAATAAAATCATTACTTCTTCCCCAAGTCTTCTTAAACTTAGTGAAATAATTAGTATACACACTTATTATTAAAATATTAATATTAAATTGTATTGAAAGCTTGTAATGTCATAGTTATAATGTGATTCAATTAATAATCATAATAGAAAAGTGGAGACTAATACCCTCACTACAGGGCTTCCCAATGGGGTTACCTTTTATTAGGCTGCAAGAATAATGTTTGTTAATACTCACAGTGGTTTACTGACTATCTGCATTTCTACACAAAATACTTTTGCCCAAGGGTAAAGTACTATTTCTGAGTGACAGAATGGGAAAATGCCCACACGTTAACAAGTGAGCTACTACTGACAGATGCTCTGAAAGAGAACAAGTTCAGAAGAGTGTAGTGTTCTCAGGCTCCTCAGGGAGTGAGGCCTCCACTTGGAATTCTAATTTCAGTTTGCGTTAGTAAGGAAGAGGAGCAAAAACTGACAGCACAGGCCATGGAGGAGAATGAAGGAGAAACAGGGCTATGAATTCTTAATTAATAGGATGTTCAAGAATGCCAGCACCAGCTTTATAAAAGCTGCTGTGGACAGTTGCATTTAGAACCGATATAGAAATCAGAAGTTGCTCACCGCTATTAATGATTTCAGGAGGCAAATAGACAGTTTACAAAGTTCTAGCCAGTGGTGAGGAAGAAAATTATTTCCTCTGGAAACTGAATTTATTTTTTCTGAAAGCATTCTCATACTGTTTAATGATTTGGTTAAAGGTAATGTTCAGAGTTACAAAAACTCTGAATTTATTTCTGAATTGCTCTGCTTCGAATTAATTCAAATGTGCACTCAAAAATATTTTTAAATAATCATAAGAAAGTGCAAATTGCTTAATATCAATCTTCCAGAAGAATCTGGAAGATATTTTCAGAAACAGGGAACATAACATGCTGTTTAATTCCCCAACCCCCATTAAAATTTTGAATTACCCAAATATGAACATCTTAAGGCATCGAAAATCAGATGGGCTGGACATGTAATGCGATTTGGAGACAACCGCTGGACTAGAGCCGTTACCGACTGGATCCCACGGGATGTCAAAAGATCACGTGGCCGCCCACCTACAAGATGGTCAGACTTCCTTTGTTAAGACCCTGAAGGAACGGTTTGAGGCTCTTCATATTCCTGAATCAACCAGATGCCATTGGGCTACATTGGCACGTGATAGGGTCCAATGGAAATGTTACTGGCGCCCGCTCGAGCAAATCGATGAATAACGGGATTCAAGTGATCAAGTGATCAAGTGATGAACATCTTTGTAATTGTGTTTCTCACTGTGGTATAATAAAATATTTTTTAAAAAAGTATTGAATTACCAATTTAGTGGAATCAATCTTTCAGTCAAGCATCAAAGGTAATCTGGTAAAAGTTACAAAGTTTCAGGTGCAGTAACTAGATACAAGAACAACAAAGAATAAATAGATGCCAGACATTAAAAAACTGTGCTTTAATTGAACACCAAAACTTCATGTGGTAAGCCACACAAACCTGAAAGCTTTAAAATAATGGCTTAAATACACAGCCTTGTATGCAGCCAACACAGCTGACCTTAAAGTGTGCATAAACTGAAAGACACATAAGATTAACATTTACAGGAGCTGAATAATCACTTCAACGTTTTGATGACTTATCAGATGGCTCCGGGATTAGTCAGTACAACTTAAGGAGCAATTACAGGACACCTAGATACGAGAATTTTTTTTTTGCTTTTTTTTGGGTCACACCCGGCAATGCTCAGGGGTTTCTCCTGGCTCTGCACTCAGGAATTACACCTGGCGGTGCTCAGGGGACTATATGGGATACTGGGATCGAACCCGGGCCGGCATGCAAGGCAAACGCCCTACATGCTGGAGCATCTCTCCGGCCCCAGATACGAGAATCTTTTTAGGGGTGAGACAAATAAAGCATATGATACTCCTCTTGTCCCAAGGGGTTCAGAGTCCATTGGAGAGAGAAGTAAGTAAATAGTTCCACTGCCCCACACTATAAAGGACAGTTGCACGGGCTGCTTTAAGAGTAAGGGAAGAAATTCTACAACCCTGAAAATACTGTAACAAAGACAGTGTCTGATCTCAATGTTTTAATGTCTTGATGATCTTCAGAATTTTATAATAGGGGATAGCTAATCTTGCTATAGAGTGATATTTCAGAATTAAATAAATGTTAAGACAGAGACCAAATATCAAGAGATATAGAAAACTTCTAAGCAATGAAACTAGATAATGATCTACACTTTCAATGGAGTACAAAAGAGAACAACAAAGTAGAAGGATTTGCATGCTGTCTCTCTCACTTTATAAAACTGGCTCTATCCACAACCCTGGTCCCTAAGCACTGTAAGGAGTGATTCCTGGCAAAAAATACAGGACTAAAGACTAAGTACTGAATACCATTGGGTATGGTCCCAATTTCCCAACAAACTCAATAAAGAAACTTTCTCATTGCATCTTATTCAGAATTCCCTGTTCTGAAAATGAATGCATTTTTTGAGTATTGTATTATACCACTGTGAGATATACAATTACAAAGATGTTCATATTTGGGTTTTGGTCATACAGTGTTCCAGCACCCAACCCTCCACCAGTGCCCATCTCCCACCACCAATGTCTCCGGTTCCCGCCCCACCCCCAGCCCACCTCCATGGCAGGTTCTCTATTTCTTTCCCTTTCTCTCTATCTCTTTCTACTTTCCCTCCCTTCCAGATTGCAGATTACAGAACATACATTAAAGGATTGTCATGTGTATCTTTTGCCTGTATTTAATGTTCAGTTCTAGGCTGGTATTAGTACTTTCGACATGTTAGTACACTGTTCCATTTTCTGTCTTATCTAGCCTCTGACTCCCACACATTTGTGATAATTTCCACCTTTGACAAAACCTCCTGATACATGTTTCACTTGACCTTGGATATTGGTATCATAATATATATATACATATATATGTCATGCAAATAAATGCAGTCATTCTATATCTGTCTCTCTCCTTCTAGCTAATTTCACTCAACATGATCTTCTCCATGTCCATCCATTTATAGGCAGATTTCATAACTTCATTTTTCCTAACAGCTGCATAGTATTCCATTGTGTAGATGTAGCAAAGCTTCTTTATCCAGTCATCGATTCTCGGGCACTCTGTTTCCAGATTCTGTCTATTGTGAATAGTGCTGCTATGAACATAAAAGTAGGGATGGTGAAATGAATGCATTTTGATACTAAGTTAAATGCATTTTGATACTTAAGTTTTATGAGAAGTTAACACTTATATTCTAAGACTCTTCAACAAAGATTTTCCCATAAAGGCTTTTTGTTATTGCTGGTGGTAGTTTGCTTTTTATTTTGAGACTACACTTGATTACTCCCATATCTGTGCTTGAGTGACCAGGGATCAAAGTTGAACCTTCTGTATGCAAAGCTTCCCTTGCATTTGAGCTATATCTCCAACACTCACGAAGGTTTCAAAACCCTCCCTTCTGGATCAAGCTTTTCCAGGACTAGCTAGGTCCACATCAGTGAACACACAATGCTCCACAGTAGTAATAATTTTTATATCATTTATAACGTAGCAGTCTTAAAAAGTAAGAATTTTTATCATTCTCATAAATTGTACACACTTTTCCACACAGGTTTAGTTTTAGAGACAGCTTACCCTTGGTCCTCATCCTAAGATTTTTGCCACCTGCCATAATTGCCAAATCTTTCTCCTTTTCTTTATCTTGCTTTGATTACATCACAGTAATAACTCCTCTTTCTTCAGGAAGTTACTGCATTCACCACATATATTCAAGACTTACCATAATAAATTCTTATCAGAGATGAAATTCTAAAAAAAAACAGAATAGCTCTTTCTCAAAGATAAATTTAGACAGAAAAGCTCTTGCTCAAAAAGTAAAAAGAAAATGGAACTGTTTTTACAAGGTGACTCATCTCTATTGAGAATTAAACAGAGTTTATCATTCATTTCTTATAAGTATAATAATCTTTGATATATTTTGTGGAAATACCCTTATTAGTCCTCACTAAGTATGAGTCAAATACTTTTAAAGCATAGAACAGTGAAAAAAACTTGCACTGGACTGCATGTTTGATAGGCAACAAATCCATGCCTTTATCTATATAATATGGATTTAAAGACACTCTCAGTCACCTCTCAACATTTTCTCTATGGTATCTGAAAGTCATTTCTGCGATTACCCACAGGAACACATACAAGGTAATTATTTGTAACTACTTCTGTTGAGACGAAATGAGCCAGAGAAGACAGGGGAGTCAGAGGGTTAGCTTCTGGACAAGCAAGGATAACCAACCCCATGGGTTAAATGTTTGAGCCAGCATTAGGAAGAGTCTACTTGAAGGAAGATAAAAGTTCCATGAAGCAGATCCACTTAGGAATCTCTACCCTGAGAAAGACTGACAAAAAAGTAAACAACTAGATAGTGAAGGAAAGAGTGCAGCAGCTAAGGAATTGCTTTGAACACAGCTGACCTGGTCAGATCTTCAGAGCACCATGAATTGTGCCTTGAGCACCACTAGCCTGAGCACAGTAAGGTGTAGCTCCAAAAAGAAAAATAATAGTAACTGGATGATGAAATATGTAGACACTATATGAAATGGAGATGAAATAATAAGAATTTCAATGGCCAAAATTAAAAGGGCAATTCCCTACAAAACTACACAAATTATTCCACATATTTTCCCCAGAGTATACTTATGATCTCTTCACATAGTGTAACTAATGATAGTTCATTATAATCCATCTATCTGTTTTTCTTTCCATTTGAGGAGTCAATGTTCTCTATCTCTCTCTATTTCCAAAAACTTTGGAGTAATATTTAACAAAATCAAGCATTAAACAAGAACTATCTAATTATTAAATCTGCCATTACAAATTTAAATACTTTTTTGTTGAAGAATTAGTTTCCCCAAAAGTCTCTAAAAGAAATTAAAGAGGAAATCATTTCCAAAATGGCACAGAGCAAAGAAATTTAAAAAAATATTAATAATACTGGAAAATCTAGGTAAGCAAAGTTATAATATTTAGAAGGGAAAGCGGCACTTGAAATAGAAAATAAATTAAGGAATGCAAAATTCATTTCAGATGGATACAAAAGAGATGGAGCGTTAAAGTTGTATAGCAACAGGATGACTTTTTGTAAAGCTTTTAAGCTCTGCTCCTGGCACAGACTCAAACTGGAGCCAAGCTTCCAGGGAAGCCTCCAGGTTTTCCTTGGCATCTGTGCTACTGTATTTAGACCTACCTGTTGTATCATGCACTGTGTGCTCATAGGTGATTTACTACAGTAAAGTTTGCAAGTGTTTTCTACCTATGTAAGTTTAACATTCTCTTCTCAAAACAGACCCGAAAGAGACAGAGACAGAGGAGAGAGAGAGAGAGAGAGAGAGAGAGAGAGAGAGAGAGAGAGAGAGAGAGTACCAAAAAACAGAGGAAAAGAAACACTGTTCTGGATAAATTTAAAGGAAAATATAAAGATTTTGGCCTCACACCACTCCAACCCACTCCTAACAACTGTTTTCGCATTTCAAGTTCCAAGCACAAATGTAGCCAGTATACTTAGAGAGTGTTAGGTACCTGTTCTCTGAGAAAGATAGCAAATTCACCCAAATGACAATATCAGGTGGATCGTGTTCAGTCATCATATGACAATCACTAGAATTCAATATGAACAATCGTATCTGGCTGCAACCCAGAGGGATCTTAGCAGAGGGGAAGAACTGTTGCCCAGGTCTTGCAGTCCTCTGTCTCAGTGAAAGTCCACTGCCGCATGGACCTACAGTTCTGGCACCACTGTCCTCCTCAAGCCTACCCTCACCCACAGATGGCCTGATCCACATCTTGAGTAGGAGTAGTACTGCCTCACTGAGTCCTCTCCACAGGACTTTACAACCTTTACAACAGGAAATGGGGGAGCACTGAGAACGCAAAACAAAACCAGAAGTGGAGAAGGCACTGAAAGAAAGTTTTCCACGGTCGAGGAGTGCTAAAGGGTAAAGTGGAAGACCTAAAGTGAAAGAGTTCCCACTGTAAAACAAAAATCAATAGATATAGTCTCTTCTCTCTCTCTCTCTCTCTCTCTCTCTCTCTCTCTCTCTCCACACACACACACACACACACACACCCTCTGAAACTAAAACATCAGAAACAAATGCATAAACCTGACATTGAAACTAACGAAGAGGAGATCAAACAACAAAAAAAAAACCCACAAGAGTCAGGAAAACCAAGCAGCCGAAGACCAGAGTCTGGAGCAAATTATTAGAGTCTTGGATTTCACATGAAAAATACCAGTTCCTGACAAAATTGAAGAATCCTGAGGAGGCTGGCCTGGAAAGTGTTTAAAAGTTAACAATGCCTAAAACCTGAAACCTATACACCAAAGTTTATCCCTGAAGGAGTTTAATACTGTTCTCAACAAATATTAAATTCTCAACAATTATTAAATCAGTTTATCACATAACCAAAGCTGGTCTTCTGGGTCTGGAAACTGATTGTGGAGAGAAAATCTTGGCGCATATACAAAGGAAAATCATTATTATAGAGATGTTATTTTTTAATTGACACATACACTCAATTATGGCGCTATAAAGAACATGTTGTGGTCCAAGTCATTGGCTTAGTTCTCTTGAACAAAGATCATTGTTTTAAAGTTTATTTTATATACTTATTTATTTCTGCTTTAATTGTTTAAAAAAATGTCATTGTATCACCATGAAATAGACTGTTACAAAGCTGTTCATGATTGGGTTTCAGTCATACAGTGTTCCAGCACCCATCCTTCCACCACTGCACATTTCCCAACAACAATATTCCTTGTTTCACTCTGACCTCCCTGACTCACTGTCCCAACCTGCCACTAAGGCAGGCATCCTCTCTCTCTTTCTATCTCTCTCCCTCCTTGCTCCCTCACTCCTCTCTCCCTCCCTTTCTCTCACTCTCTCTATCTATATCTACTTCTTACTCTCCTTGTGCTTATTGTAGTTTGCAATACAGACACTTAAGGGTTATCATGTATATCCCTTTACCTACTTTCAACACTCATTTCTAGCTCAGCGTGACCATTTCCAGCTATTATTGTCAAACTGATCCCTTCTCTATCTTACCTACCATCTGCTCCGACACACTTGTGGTAGATTCCAACCAACAACAAGTCCTCCTGACTCTGTTTTTCCTGGCCTTGGATATCATTCTCAGAATATTATTTGTATATACCACATATAAACGCAGTCATACTATATCTGTTCTTATCTATCTGACCCATTTCACTCAGTTTGATAATCTCTATGTCCATCCATTTAGGCAAATTTCATGAGAAATTTTTAGCTTTCCTAACTGATGAAGAAAGAGTATTCCATTGTGTAGATGTACCATAGTTTCTTCATCCAATTGTCAGTTTTCAGGTTCTGGTTATTATGAATAGTGCTACAATGAACATAGAAGTGCAGATATTGTTTCTGTTGTGTGTTTTTGGGTCCCCTGAGTATATTTACAGGAGTGGTATTGCAGGGTATATATCCAAGAGTGGTACTGGTAAATGAGAGCTCAATTTCCAGTTATTGGAGAAATGTCCATATTGTTTTACAAATGACTAAACCAGTCAGTATTGCCACCAGCAATGAATGAAGACTCTTTTTTCCTGCATTCATGCCAGCATTGTTTTTTTAAAAAAATATTTTATTATATGACCATGAGATATATAATTACAAAGATGTTCATGTTCGGGTTTCGGTCATACAGTGTTCCAGCACTCATCCCCCATCAGTGCCCATTTCCCACCACCAATGTCCCCAATTCCTCCCCCTCTCCTAGCCTGCCACTATGGCAGGTTCTTTATCTCTTCTCTCTCTCTTTCCTTACACATTGTGCACTACAATATATACATTTAGAGATTATCCGGTGTACCTTTTTGCCTATATTCAACGCTCAGTTCTAAGCTGGTTTTATCATCTTCGACAATTATTAGCACACTGTTCCCTTCTCTGTCTTACCTAACCTTTGATTCCCACACACTTGTAGTAGATTCCACCTTTGATAAGACCTCCTGATTCATGTTTTGCCTAACCTTGGAAATTGGTATCATAATATATATGTATGTATATGTATATATACATATATATATTTATGTCATGCAAATAAATGCAGTCATTCTATACCTGTCTTTTTTCCTTCTGGCTAATTTCACTCAACATGAGCCTCTCCATGTCCATCCACTTATAGGCAAATTTCATACATTCATTTTTCCTAACAGCTGCATAATATTTTATTGTGTAGATGTACCAAAGTTTCTTTATCCAGTCATCCATTCTTGGACACTCTGGTTGTTTCCAGATTCTAGCTATTGAGAATAGTGCTGCTACGAAGATAAAAGTGCAGATGGTGTTGCTGCTGTGTGTTTTGGGTTTCCCAGGGTATATTCCCAGGAGTGGTATGGCTGGGTCAAACAGGAGCTCAATTTCTAGTCTTTGGAGGAATGTTCATATTGTTTTCCAGAAAGACTGTACCAGTCGGCATTCCCACCAACAATGGATGAGAGGCCCCCTTCTCCCCACATCCATACCAGCATTTGTTGTCCTTGCCCTTTTGGACATGTGCCAGCCTCTGTGGTGTGAGATGATATCTCATTGTTGTTTTGATTTGCATCTCTCTGATGATTAGTGATAATGAGCATTTTTTCATATGCCTTTTGGTCATTCGAGTTTCTTCCTTGTCAAAGCTTCTGTTCATTTCTTCTCCCCGTTTTTTGATGGGGTTGGCTGTTTTCTTCTTGTAAAGTTCTAAGCACTGGTTGTTTTTTTGAATCTGTGCCAAACTCTGTGATATGAGACAATATCTCATTATTGCTTGATCTGCATTTCCCTGGCATCTAATGATGAAGAGAACTTTTTCATGTTCCTTTTCTCCATTTGAATTTCTTTGAGGAAGTTTCTGTTCAAATATTCTCATTTTTTGATAAGTTAGATACCTTTTCTTATAGTCTACCAGTGCCTTGTATATCTATGATAGTAACCACTTATCAGATGGTTATTGGATGAATAACTTTTCCCATTCCATGGGCTATCTTTGTATCTTGATCATTGTTTCTATTGGAGTGCAGAAGATTTTTGGTTTTGTGTAGTCCCATTTTTATCCTTGCTTCCACTTTCTTGGTCAGTGAAGTTTCATGTTTGAAGATGCCTTTTGCTTCAATGTCATGGAGGGTTTGCCTATATTTTCTCCCATGTACTTTATATATTCATTTCTGATGTTGAGGTTTTAATCCATTTTGATCTGTAATGTTTTCATGGCAATAGAGGTCTGAATTTTACATGTAGCTTTCCAGTTTTCTCAGCACCACTTGTTAAAGAGGCTTTCCTTGCTTCGTTCACATTTCTTCTCCACTATCAAAACCTAAGTGATCATATATTTAAGAGTGTGTTAGGATATTTAACTCTCTTTTTTGGTCTGCATGTCTGTCTTTATTCACACATCGTGCTGCTTTAATTACTAACAATTTGCAATAAAATTTGAAGTTGGGGAAGATGATTGCTCCGATCTTTTTTATTTTTTCCCAAGGATTGCTTTAGCTATTCATGGGGGGTTTATTGTCCCATACAAATTACAGGAGTGGTTGATTAATTTCTTTGAAAAATGATATGGGTATCATCAAAGGGACCGCACTGGATCTGTATAATGCTTTGAGGAGTATTGCCATTTTGACAATGTTAATTTTTCCAATCCATGATATGGGACATGTCTCCGTTTCTTCATGTCCTCTTATTTCTTATAGAAGTGTTTAATAGTTTACTTGAACAGTACTTGTATCTCTTTAATTAAGCTGATTCAGAAGTATTTGATTTTCAGACGCACAATTGTAAAAGGGATTTTTTTTAACATCACTTTCTTCTCTTTCGTTATTCGCATATAGAAAAGCTATGGTTTTTGGTACTCATTTTGTACCCTGACAATGATCTGTACAAATCTATTGTTTCAAGTAGCATTTGGTAGAGATGTTAGGGTTTCTTAAACATAGCATCATGTCATCTGCAGATAGTGAGAGTTTAACTTCTTCCTTTCCTATTTGGATGCCCTAATATCTTTTTCTTGTCTAATTGTTATGTCAAGTATATCCAAAACTATATTGAATACAAGTTTTGAGACTGGACAACCTTATCTTATCATCAACCTTAGAAGGGAAGACTATTACTTTTTCCCCATTGAGAATAATGTTTGCTGTGGGCTTGTTGTAGATGGCTTTGTCTATATTGAGAAAAAGTCCTTTACCTCCTATTTTGTTAAGCGTTTTTATCATGAACAGGTCTGGGATTTTGTCAAATGTTTTCTCTGTTTCTAGTGACATGACTGTATGTTTTTATTTTTTCTTTCATTGATTTGATGCAATATTTTGATTGACTTGAGAATTTAAAGCATCCTTACATCCCAATGATTAATCCTACTTGGGCATGTGTCTACTCTTTTCTATGAATGTTGGATTATATTTGAATAAATTTTTTAAGGTTCTTTGGATCTGTGTTCATCAGGAATATCAGCCTGTAAATTTATTTTTGGTGTTGTCTATATCTGCTTTTGGTATCAGGGTGATATTTGCCTCGTAGAAACTGTTTGCGAGTGTTTCTGTTTTTTCAGTTTTCTGGAAAACATGAAACAGATTGGCACTATATCCTCCTTAAATATATGGAAGAATTCACTAGTGAATCATCTGGACCTGGGCTTTTTGGGGGAAGAATTTTGATTACCATTCTAATTTCATCAATAGTGGTAGGTCTGTTAAGGTATTCTAAGTCTTCTTGTGGCTGCTTTGGGAGCTATATGAGCCCAGGAATTTATCCATTTCTTTTAAGTTCTGTTGTTTCAAAGTAATATCTGATGATCTTTTGCTAAGTAATATCTGATGATCTGTGGTTCCTATTATGATGTTCCCCTATTCATCTCTGATTTGATTTATTAAGATTCTCTTTTTTTGTGAGTCTAGATGGTTTATAGATCTTGTTTAATTTCAGCTCTTGGTTTCATAGACCTTTTGGATTGGTTTTTGTAATTCCAGTTCATTGATTTCTGCTTTAAGATTTATTACTTCCTTCCTCCTGTGTTGTTGGGTTTCTTTTTGATTGTAGCCCTCTGTCACCTGCTCAGTGGGTGTTGAATTTCTTGTCTAGGTGCAGTGGTTTGCAGAAATGTCACTTTTCTCTTTGTCTTTTTCCCATCACATGCTCATCTTTTTGCACCGTATTTCTTAACAAAATGTCTCAAATGCCTTTAGTTGATTCTAATTCTTCACACCCCCAAAAGGGAGGGTCCCACTGTGGGACTAGATGGAATGAGGAAGAGAAACCACCTTGGCTTCAACATGGGACTGCTGAGTGTCCTGCTCCTGAGTGCAAAACCTTGAAGCAGGCTTTGTTCTGACTCAAAGCTAGGGGAGCAGGGTCACAGAACAAGCTCTGTGTTTGCCTAAAGAAATGGATAGGACCCTGAAGGGATTGGAGTGGTCAATCTGGTGAGAATGCAGTATGGACCATATGATGCAATCTCCCCAGGAAAGGACACTCTAATCCTGGGTGCAGATAAATGTCTGTTTCTCTTACTATGTAAACACAAAAACAACTAGAAATATAACTGAAATAATTGTTTATTAGTCCAAGTTGAGAGCAAACAACATCCTGCAGCTTTGTGAAGTTCTGCCCCAGTCTTTTGTAAAATATATAAGCTCTCACATTTCTTTAGGTGGGGGAGGAGGCTGTTCAGCTCTGCTCTGCCTTTCTCCCCTCCCTGCTTTACCCTGCTCAGGTAGTCCTGCTGGGCAGCTCAGCACTTTCTCTCTCTCTCTCTCTCTCTCTCTCTCTCTCTCTCTCTCTCTCTCTCTTTCTCTCTCTCTCTCTTTCTCCATCTATCTTACCTTCTCTCTCTCACTTATATGTATGCTCTCTCTCTACCGGTATATGGAGAATTAAAACCTTAGCTTATCTAAGACCTGGTGGTTGTGCTTCTGTTTCTATCGACCAGAGGGAATGACCATTGGCCCCAAACATGGCAAGGAACCTGATAGACCTAATACTGTTGGACACCTCTAACAGCCCTGACACCCGACAGCCCCAACACTGTGTGAGTTGGGCTCCTTTTATTGGTGATTTTTTTAAGCTCTTAAACCTAGTCTTCCAATTACTATTTAGGCCTTTCTTCCTTTCTGATGTGTGCTTGCTGAGCGATAAACTTTCTTCTTAATACTGATTTAGCTGTGTCCCACAGTTCTGGTAGTTTCTGTCCTCATCTCATTTGTTTCCAGGAATCTTTAGATTTCTTCTTTGATTTCCTCTATTTATCATGAAGTTTATAGCAGTGAGCTGTTCAATTTCCAGGTGTTTGATTTGATTCGCTTTGATTTCTGTGTGTGATTAATTTCTATTTTCAGTACATCATGGTCTGAAAGTATAGTTGATACATTTTATATCTTCTTGATTTTATTGAGGTATGTTTTGTGGCCTAGTATATGGTCTATCTTGGAGAATGTTCCCTGTGCAATGGATAAAAATGGACACATCACAAAATCCACAATTGTAAGGACTTCACTTTTCAAAACTGCGGAGCATTTTTAGGATCAATTAACATTTTAAAAAGCTTCAGAAATACAAGGATGTAGAGAACAATTCTCTGGAGGAAAGCAATCATATAAAAACACTGAAAGTAAAATAGAAATCCTTTCTGGGCAACCCAGTTCATAAAATAATATTTTAATATTATATTTAATATTAAAAATATTAAATATAATGAAACTACATTTCATTATATTTTATATAATGAAATATATATTTCATTATATTTAATATAATGAAACTACATTTTCTTGCTTCAATGTGATTTTCATTTCTCCACTCCTCCACCAAGGTCTTACCTAACTTATACTAAGATATTTCAGTTTATTTATTGCACATAATTATGGAGTTATGTAGTAAAAAATCAGGCTTAACTGATGATATTGTACTGAAATAAATAACAACTATAACTTCTTTAGCAATTGAGAATAAAAAAGAAATCAAGTATCTTTAGGTAGTACAGAGATTCTAAATTGTAGCATCCAAATACACATACAAAAATTAACTGAGAGTTGGGCTAGAGCAATAGTACAGCGGCAGGGTATTTGCCTTGAATGCGTCCAACTAGGATTTGATACACAGCATCCTATATGGTCCCCTGAGCACCACCGAGAGTAACTGAGCCAGAGTTACTGAGCCAGGAGTAACCCCTGAACAATACCAGGTGTGATCCAAAAAGCAAAAAAAAAAAACTGAGAGCACTGAAATTATCTTTTTCAATTTATAATATTCAGGGGCTACCTGGCAATCTTACAGTTTAGGGTTAAGAAAAGGAAAACAAATAAAACCACTGCTCAGTGGTTAAACTTAAAGAATAATTAGGACCCCTTATCAAAAGCCCACAAAGTAATTGATAACTTAAGTGTGAAAGATAAATTCTACTGATGCAGAAAAAAGAACTCTAAATTGTAAGGTTTCAGCTACTTGTATTCATATCTATACAATCTAGCTGCTAGCAGCTATGTGAAAGGTAGTGAAGACTCAGCATAGGAAGTAGTTCAAAAGAGTGAAGTAGATTAGGAAGAATACTGGGAGTGTAACTATAGCTACTAAAATGTGCGTGATTGTTGAGCATGCATCACAACTTCATTACTTCTTAATAGATGCCATTAAAACATATTAATAATTATTCCTATTATCAAATAAATTAAGTTTCAATATGTTTAGGTTTGTAGGCACTTCTTTTTTATAATTTTTGTAGGCCTTAAAGGGCACTAGACTGGAGCCCATATTGTTATGCCAAAACACAGAACCAAGGAATTATTTTATAGCATAAAAGAAGACATTCCTTTCATATGACAAATAAACTATATATATATACATATATAAATTAAATGAAATAATAGTCCTTCCAGACACTTATTTCTAAAGACTAAAGTTTAGAAAAATAAAATAAATTTTTTAATATTTTAAGAACTGTCTTCTAAGAAGGAAGCTTTTTCAACACTACTTAGTGATAGTTGTATAAATTTGCTAACTTACGTAGATGTTTGCTCATATGTCTGCGTTCAGAGGGATGGTGTGTTCAGTATGCACCTTTGATCACATACTATAAATATACATAATACCACAGAAGTTTATTTGCATTACATATCCTAGAAATTACTCCTTACAGGAGCTGGATATATAGTACTTCTGATAGGGTACTTGCCTTGCATGTGCCAATCTGGTTTCAATCCCCAGAACCCATATGGTCCTCCAAGCTGCTAGGAGTAATCACATAGCCTAGATCTAGGAGTAAGCCCTGAACCTTACCAGGTTTTGCCCCTAAACAAACCAAAAATTAACCAGTACCCTTGATTGAGTAATATATATTCTTTTTTTTTAAATCAAATCTAAATCAAGTTTTGTTTCATAAATTCTCCTCATTTTACTGATGGGAAAAACAGAAGCTTAGAAGGAGTGCCTATACTCAGGGTCAACAGAACTAAATTGTCATTTCACAATATAAACCAAGTGTTTTGACTGCCAGACCCAAGATCTGATGTTCTCTTTTGTTCTATCTCTCCAGGGCTAATAGAACAGCTGGTGCAATGGAGAGTTCCATGTGAGAAAGCCAAGATTGTTCAGAAGTTTAGATATATTCCTATGCAGTAGCTGACTTTTTAGATTCAGAGCTTTGCAAAATAAAGTTTTTAAGCCATGATCTTACTCTTTCCAAATCTGTTTCTATGCTAGAATGCATGTGATCATTGAAGCAACTATGCAAAACAGCAAAGTCAGGAGAAAGTAATATTGCTATATTTGATCTGACTGATAGTAGAATAAGATATACATGACACCAAATCGTTAGAAATGAATTAAGGATAACTCCATTGGCATCCATTAGCAATCATACTATGTAGTGATTTTGAAAGCAAGTCCCCAAGTTAAAATAGAGCGTCCCTGACTCCCAATCCTTGACAGAGGTCAGAAATCCATATTCCTTCTCTCACTTGAGCGAGGCATGATATTCCAAGCATAGCTCTTTCGATTTTTCTTTGGGATGGTCAGACTTCTTCGTCAAGACCCTAAACTTGAGGGTCTTGAGGCTCTTCATATGCCTGGAGCAAGCAGATGCCATTGGGCTACACTGGCAAAAATGACAAGGACAAATGGAAATGATACTGGCGCCTGCTGGAGCAAATCACCGAATGACGGGATGTCAAGTGATCAAGTGATTAAGAACATACTTAACAGAAGGCATTACTTATCAAATAGTCAATAAATTCAATAAATTAGTCTTATGATTGAAATGTGACAAGGAGAGTTGAGAGTTGAGAGTAAATATATCCACCTTCTGCTCTCTTCTATTGCCCTCTCAGATCGACAAGTTTGTACTTGGACATACTGAAAGAATCACTGTATCACTGTATCACTGTCTTCCCGTTCATCATTGATTTGCTTGAGCGGGCCCCAGTAACACCTCCATATGTCCTGTTTCATGCTTGTAGAGCCCAAGGCATCTGCTTGCTCCAAGAACATAAAGAGCCTCAACCCATTCCGGAATGAGGTCTATAATTGTTACTGGTATTTGGCATATATATCAAATACAACAAGGGTAGCTTGCCAGGCTCTGCCATGTAGGTAGCATACTCTTGTAGGCATCTCTAAGTCCAGCATTTATTGATGAACCCCACGGCCACAAGCGGCCGCGCAAGCTGGGCGCTGATAGGCTGGTCTGCTGGGTGGAGGTCTGACGAGAGAGAATTGTTGCGAGGCTCTGCTGGGGTGGTGGGCCAAGGCTAGAACCCACCATCCCTCCCGGGCGCCTCGTGAGTGGCTGGTCACAGGGAGAGCCAGTAACAGCTCTGCCACATGTCTGCAAGTCTCTAATCACTGAAAGAATGATAGAAAGAAATAAATTGGTTTCAAAAATACACAGACTGCTAGCAAATTGACCATTTTCTTCTCAAGAGAAAATTGGTATGGAAGACCAAATAGAGGAGATTTATATCTTGATGGATAAGTCCAGTAAATTTCTGACTAGTATTAAGGTCAAACCCTGACCCAGTAGGCACAAAGCAAAGGTGCAGTCACAGACTGCAAGTTTTTTCTATACAAATTAGATCCCTGGCACCCCATATGTTCCCCAGCCCCACTGGAAGTGATTCCTGAGTGCAGCTAGGTGTGGCCCATAAACAAACAAAAATTATTTCAATAGACTTTCATTGCTGTGGGGCTATTGAAAAACATACACTTCTAGTCAGGATTTATCCATGGATATCTACTTATATCCATGCAATCTGTTACTAAAATTATATACCATTTCCCTTTACTTCACAGTACCATATTATGATAATGGTCACTCTAAAATTCTCTAGGGACTCACCTACTACTGACCATATAGTTCTTGTAGAGATCAAGGGAACATCGAACCCATGCTCTAGTAATGCTTTGGTTTAAATATAGACAAGTAATCCAAATCATTGCAATCAAACAGCATTTAATAGCATTCTCAGAAAATCATTGCTTTAACTTAAACTATATTTTATTCTAGGAAGAAATAGGCTTAGAATTGCTTAGTGAGCCATTATTTTTATTTGTTCATTTCTATGATAGATTTCAATCAAATTAATGAGCCAGAAGTATTTTTAACTATTTGTTCACATGTACTTTTGTCTGCTGAGGCAAGTCTTGGTCTACTATATAATTTTCTGAGCATTAAGACACATATTATAGCCAATAAGGACCTTGCCTTGCACGTGGACAACCAGGTTCATTATTTAGTATCCCATATCCCTGAGTCTCACTAGAAGTAATCATCAGAGTCAGGCTTAAGCCCTACACACTGCCAGGTGTGCCATAGAAGCAAATAGATGAAATAAAATAAATAAAAGGAACACATAACTCTTCTTCTAGGCGCTGGGTAGGGATAACAGCACATGTTAATTTATCTATCATATAAAAATGGGTATGTTCTTATGTAATAAAGTTGCAATGGCAACCATTTCTTGGTAATTCATATAATAAAATTTTGAACCAGTTAAGCACATCATAAACTATATTTTACTTGATATTCAACAATCTTAACTTGTTATTGTCATTTTCTTCAATTTAGAGATAATGGAGATTGAAATTTAGAGTTAATATACTTCAACATTGCAGTACATTAAAATGTACCCAAGGTTGACTTATCCTATAACCTATATATATTTTCTTATTTACCAACACTACTTGACTTTGTATCTCATGTTTAGTTGTAAGCATTTCCATATTTGAAGCCTCAGGTAGAGCCCAGGTTACAGGTCTTTACTTAGCCTAAGATGGGAGCCTTGTTAAACCAAATGCTTAATTAATCATCATCCTAAGACTGAAATCGAAACACAAATTTTCAGGAAGGTAACTATGAAATATTTATTATATCTGTGAGAATGAGGATTTCAATTTGTAAAAAATTGTCATTTATGCTTATGTAAAATCTTTAAAATTAGTGTAGACTAAGGACTTAAATGATTTCATAAAATAAGGTCATATTTTATTACTAAATAAAATTGTTTAATAGTTATAGTACATAAGTACTATTATATTACTGTATTTAAATTTACATCATATTTTAAATCATTTTACATAATTCAATTTTTCTTCTCATATTTAATTTAATTCTGCATTATCAGAGTTTATTTCTGATGGGGTAGCCTTTCAAAGAGCACAATCTTGATTCACCTTCTAGCAATATAATTCACAAAGAAATTTTCAAGAAGACATCAAGCAGGACTTGCTTATACATTTTACTTTCATAGTATAAATCTGATTTTGCAGTATAGTGAAGTACCTGCTCCAAAGAAAATATATTAATTTGCAAAAAAAAACTTAAGGCAAATTGAAGAACAAAGAAATATAGAAATATATTTCTATTTTATATACATATATTTTTAAAATTGACTCTTTGCAGTTGTTAGCTATATACATTAGAAACAAACCCTGACATGTTGACATGACTAATCGTTATAATGCACATGACTATTTGACTAATTGTTATAATGCACTTTTAGTATAGCATCATAATTTCCTTCATTTCATAAGAATGGTTTCTGTGCCTGGGACATAAGACTTATTCATAGAAAACCCGGAAGGGTTAACCAGATAAGGCCTCATGGAGCAACACATTTTAAAGCTCTGTCTTGAAGTGATTTATAAAGAACATTCCCTGATATGTAAGAGATATGGCAACATAGAAATTTGAATTTAAATTAGGTGAATTACAAGGAGGAATGGCTACTAACTCAGAGTTCTGAATACTTAAATTGACTTTTGGGCAATGGAAAACCATATTCATACATTTTTAATGGAAAGTTTGGTAAAAAACAAAGGTCGATTTTGTGTGTGATATATAAATTAGAATAGAAAAGAGTTACTCATTGCATTGAAGTTCAAGTTTCTCTCTTTAAACACCAAAATGTAATAAGAATAACTAATTCCTTCCATTAGATTTGGAAATATAAATGGGAATAATAAGCACAAAAATATTTTAATTTTTTAAAAATATTTAAAATTATGTTTAATTTTAAATTAAAATAAATTTAATTAAAATTATTTAAAATTAAAAAACACTTTTAAAATTATGTTTAATTTGTTTGAAGATTTATGTTGGTTTTTAATGGAAGAGATGATTTTTAAATTGGCCTTTTAAAGACTGGTAGGAGTTCAATAGGCTTTCAGGAAAAGGAAAGATGTTCCAGGTGGAAAGGAAAAAGAAGGCCAAAAACAAGAAGGCCAGGAAGAAGAGACAGACCCAACAGAGGTAGAATTTTAGTCGATACATTAAAAAGAACTTTGTAAAATATTTTGGGGAAACATTTGTCCAAGGAGAGTCAGTTGATAAGAGGTGATGATGGAGAAGAATTTGATCCCAGATATCCTGATATTAGGATTAGTCTCACTGTATTACTATGCAAAGTGTTAGAGAAAAACTGATAAACTCTAAATATCTGCAGGGCTAGCCACAATGTGTAAAATAAGAGGGAGAGAGATGCAGAGAGATAGAGAGAGAAAGAGAGGAAACTGGGGTACCTGCTATTAAGGCGGCCTGGGGGACGGGAGGGGAGGGGTACATTGGTGGTGGAAATGGGGCACTGGTGGAGGGATGGGTGCTGGAATACTGTATTACCAAGAACCAATTATGAACACCTTTGTAATTGTATGTTTCACGGTGGTATAATAAAAAAAATACTGAAAAAAAAATAGTTCGAGAGGGAGAATCAATACAGAGAGAAATAAGAATTGACTGGAAAATCCATAACTTCCTAGCAGGAGAGCTTTGTAATCCTTGATTTAAGAGTGATAGCATTAAGGCCAGAAAGAGTAGAGGGTGAGGTGCTGGCTTTGCGTGCAGCAGACCCAGGTTAGATCTCCAGCAGTCCATATGGTCTCTGAGCAACTCCAAGAGTAATTCCCAAGTGCAGAGCCAGTAGGAACCCTGAACATTGCCCAGTGTGACCCAAAATAACAAACAAACAAAACTGAGAGCATATCCTTTATTGGTTGATGCACTAACTCTAAAAAAAAACAATTACTGAGATGGACTATTTTATTTCTATAACTAAATTAAAAAATTTGTTGGTCTAGTAATGCCCATTAATTGTTATTTGAAGGTACAAAAGTAAATCTATCTTTCATAACAAATGGAAATAAGCAAGTTCTTAAAGGAATGCATATTTTACTAACTTCATGATTACTCATAATTTTATTACAAGGACAAAAAGGCAAAAAATACATGGATAGATATTGGAGTATCATTCTCAGTGAAATTAGTCAGAAGGAAATGGACAGATATAGATTGACCACATTCATTTGTGGGATATAAAAAATAGCATGTGACTAATATCCAACACAAGGCAAAACATGGACCAAGAGGTCTTGTCAATGTTGGAATTACCACAAGTGTATGGGAGTCAGATTTAGGTAAGAAAGAGAAGGGACTAGGGTGCTAACAGTTGTTGGAAATAATAACTCTAACGCCAGATTAGAACTAAGCACTGAATGTAGGCAGTGGGATATAATACATATATCACATTATAACTCAATGGTATACAATACATATATTTAAATATGATAATCCTTAAATATCTGTATTACAAGTCACACTGTGTGCAAGAAGGGAGAAAGAGATAAAGAGAGGAAGCAGAAGAAGCAGAAGCAGCAGAAGCAGCAGCAGCAGCAGCAGCAGCAGCAGCAGAAGAAGAAGAAGAAGAAGAAGAAGAAGAAGAAGAAGAAGAAGAAGAAGAAGAAGAAGAAGAAGAAGAAGAAAAGAAGAAGGAGAAGAAGAAGCAGCAGCAGGAGCAGAAGAAGAAGAAGAAGAAGAAGAAGAAGAAGAAGAAGAAGAAGAAGAAGAAGAAGAAGAAGAAGAAGAAGAAGAAGAAGAAGAAGAAGAAGAAGGAGAAGAAGGAGAAGGGGAAGGGGAAGGGAAGGGGAGGGGGAAGGAGAAAGAGAAGGGGAAGGAGAAGGGAAAGGAGAAGGAGAAGGAGGAGGAGAAGGAGAAGGAGAAAGAGAAGAAGAAGAAAAAAGAAGAAGAAGAGGAAGAGGAGGAAGAAGAAGAAGAGGAAGAGGAAGAAGAAGAAGGAGGAGGAGGAGGAGGGGAAGGGGAAGGAGAAGGTGAAGAAGAAGGAGAAGGAGGAGAAGGAGAAGGAGAAGGAGAAGGGGAAGGAAAGGGGGAAGAAGAAGGAAAGGGGGAAGGAGAAGGAAAGGGGAAAGAGAAGGGAAAGGAGAAGGAGAAGGAGGAGAAGGAGAAAGAGAAGTAAAAGAAGAACAAGAACAAGAAGATGAAAAAGAAGAACAAGAAGAAGAACAAGAACAAGAAGAAAAACAAGAACAAGAAGAACTAGAACAAGAAGAACAAGAAGAACAAGAACAAGAAAAGAAGAACAAGAACAAGATGAAGAAGAAGATGAACCACGAACAAGAACGGGAACAAGAACAAGAACAAAAACGGGCACAGGAACAAGAACGGGAACAGGAACAAGAATGGGAACAGGAACAGGAACAAGAAGAACAAGGACAAGAATAACAAGGACAAGAACAAGAACAAGAAGAACAAGAAGAGGAAGAGGAGGAAAAGAGGAGAAGAAAAGAATAACAACAACAACAACAACAATAACAAGAACAAGAAGAAGAACAAGAAGAACAAGAAGAACAAGAAGAAGAACAAGAAGAACAAGAAGAACAAGAAGAAGAAGAAGAAAGGAAGAAGAACAAGAACAAGAACAAGAACCAAAACCAAATCAGAACCAGAACAAGAACAAGAAGTTCACATTGGTGCTAGGAAATGTGCACTGGTGGAGGGATGGGTGTGGAATATTGTATTCCACCTAATCATGAACAGTTTTGAACTGTATATCTCACCATGGTATAATAAAACATAATATATTTATATTAATATAATATCTTGAAATAAAAAGGCAAAATAAAGATGAAATTTAAGGAATTAATCTAAGATATCTAATTTAATTTATTTATAATTTTTGGGGGGGTGGGGGGGCACACCTAGTGATACTCTGAGGTTACACCTGACTCTGCACTCAGGAATTATTCCTAGTTGCTCAGCGAACCATATGATGCCAGGTATCAAAACCAGATAGACTAATGGAAGGAAAACACCTTACCTGCTGTACTATTGCTCTGACCCCTATTGTATATCTAGAAAAACAAGAAAACATTCTTCCATTGTACAGTTGTCTTTACTTTGTTTTACCTAAATAAGGTAGTGTTTTATTTATAGCTTCATCAATTTTCACAATGTTTCTGCAAGTCAGGTAAGTGATAATAATTACTATTAAGAGGAGGAAAAATTAATTTTATTTTTAGCAAGGAAAAGATATGGAGACCTGAGATTTGCAGAACGAACCCTTCAGTTTGAAAAGTATATATAGGAAGAAATAAGAATTATCCAAGGGAAGAAAAATGTTAAATAAAACTCTATAATGGAATATGGAGATTTTTCCTATAATAAATAAAAATAGGAAATAAATCACAATAAAGGTTAAAATAGGAAAATTCTTGACACCAGCTAAATTCAATAAACAGTTATTGAGTGCCTAATGAATTAAAGTTTTATTCATTCTGTTTCTAACTGTATCACTGTATCACTGTCTTCCCGTTCATCTTTGATTTGCTTGAGCAGGCACCAGTAACATCTCCATATGTCCTGTCTCATGCTAGTAGAGCCCAAGGGCATCTGCTTGCTCCAAAAACATAAAGAGCCTCAAACCA
>JAJIBD010005995.1:125000-149702 GCA_021461705.1 Cryptotis parvus
TGGAGACACATACCCAAGCCTAGTGGACTACCACTGAAGAAGGTTGTAAGATAATTTTAGGAAAGAAAGAATATCGATGGACAGATGGATATGACTCTATAAATCCTTAGTCTGAGTGTGAATGTATGTGTAAATACATAAATAAAATACATCTACTTTCAGACTATATTTTAAGAGATTGTTTAATACATTGTTTAATTACATTAAATGGATTTTTGGTTCTTTTAAGTTTATTTCTTCCATTTATCAGAGAAGACTAAGGAAAATATATTTCAAAAACCTATTTTCTGCTAAAATTTGTTATTCCTAGCAGTAAAATCACTTCTGAAATGATTAAAGATGAACAATTCTGCTTCAAATTGTGTACATACTGTGTGATGTTTTCAAGCTTTTAAGTAGGCCAAGGCATCATCTTTTCTGTCTCTTAGAAGCCTGAAGCTATTCAAGTCTGCAGGTTCCTGGCTGTCAAGGAAAGGGGTTTCCAGCTGATAGTTACTTGATCTTCTAGAGGTGTATATGCTTTTCAGAAGCGTATAGATTTTTAAAAGAGAAGTTGATGAATAAGGTAACACAACCCAAAGAAATAAGCTCTAAAGTTTTACCCAGAGGAAGTGGAAAGCCATTAAATTGACAGAAGTTCTTTTAATCACACTATAAAAGTAACTGCCTGTGCTTAAGGTGAGAGCAAGACATAATAAAATAGTAAATTGATAAAGTGACCAGGAGGGACAAGAGAAATCATAAAGGGAAGAGAGATGAAAGAAAAGAAGTAAGCTAGTTCTAAAGAGAGAACTAAAGATGGAAGGAAAATAGAAAGGAAGTGGATCACAAAGGACTATATCATGCCTTAAAGTAGATAGTAACTATTTACCATTACAAAGTGAACCAATTTAATGCTAAAAGTAAAACAGATGTTGCATTATACTTAATCTTATTAAGTATAATGAAAAACCGAAACACATCACCAAAAATTTACTATCACTTCCATTATTTTCTTATCTCTTTTTGCCTACATGCTGCTATTTCTTTTGTTCCAACATCAAGTTACCATTGAATTTCTTCCCATTTGACCATCTATCAATCTACCTTGGTATATTTATTTATTCCCACCTCCATATATTTATTCTTATACAAAGTCCTTCAAAATACCACAGGTTAAAGTTGATGATAGTTTTCATAACAGCATTTTTTTGATAACTTAAGTATGGGCCTAAACCAAAATCATATCGATGGTTTTCCAATGTGGTTCAAACCCTGAAAAACTGAGACAGCTTAAATGTTGACCAATAAGTAAATATAGTCAGTGGCAATTTATACTGATTTTCTTTGTGTTAGTAATTTTAATTTTAACATGCTTCTGAGTTTTAGGTACCTTAATATTTGAAATATATTTACAATTAATATATGTAAACTAAAGCTCTTTTTTTCTATTTTTAGACATATAAACTTTCACTGGAAAACAAAACAAAGCACTGAGTCCAGAAAAATAAATCCCAATAGTAATAAAGAATGACTTTTGCCAATTACTTTAAGAATGGTTATGGTAAGTACGTCCGTGTTTGCTAAGCTCTAAAGACATTAAACAGCATTAAATGCTGAATTCTTCACTTCTTTCCACTGCAAGCCTCATGAAAACATCGAAAAATGTTTAAGAATTTTTCCTCTTGACTTTTTATTCTTCTTGCCAGCATGAATGTTTTACATCATCATCTAATCCTTCAGTTACTTTTTTCTTTTGAAACATAAGCTTTGCTTCATTGCAGTTGCCATTATGCCAAAGATGCTTTTGGAAAAATATCTTACAAATATCTTAAACATTTATGTTTAACATTTTACAAGAGTAAAGAAAAAGGGTATCGGTTAAGCCTAGCTCAATTCAATTAGCTTTCTGTAAAATGTTTAAAGGTGATTTCCAGGTGATTACATTGAGAACAAATTTGATTGCTTACTGATTTTAGACTATAACATTAAATAAATATTGGAGCACAGATATTTGTTTTGAATATGAAACAGCTCATGAATTTGGTATCATCCTTGCATGGGGCCAGGGTAATCTCTGTATCCTTTCCAAAGGAAGCACTACAGGGTATCTTAATATATCTAAAACTAGTTATCTTTTAATCTAGGTCTCTTAAAAATTGAATTAATAAATTTTTTTAAGTTTATGATCTAGCCATATGATAAAGGAATGGTTAAGCAGTTCCTCCCAAATCTGCAAAAGTAATAAAATGGCATTTTTAATGATCCTTATAATCTCCTTTTAAATTATCCTGAAGGATTATATTTTCCGCTCTCTTTATTATTTTAAAGTAATTATGTAAAGGGAAAACATCGGGGATAGAATCTTCATAAAATGTGGTTATTGTTTCCTATGAATATTCTGGATGAAAATAAAAACCTTTATAAGCATTTATGGAATTTCATATAGTATATTTCATTTTAACTATCCAGTAAAAAATTATAAAATTGTATTTTTTCAAAGAAAAATTTCATATTTTGAGTCCCCCATGACAGTCTTTTTCACCAAAGAAAGCTCATAAAATATTATCTCGGCTTTTTGCTTTATAAATTGTGAAGTTCTGAGTATAATATTGAAATATCAGAAACAAGAAAGTGTAAATTATAAAGAAGGTTTGAACATTGGTTGCATTGTGGTTGAATGCAAAAAAACACCAAGTTAATTCAGGGAAGTATATTGACTTTATCCTGTAAATATTATCTAAATCTTATTAATATTGAATATTTCTATCACAGATTTCTTTCTTGTAGTTGATTCAGGATAGTCCCAAAAAAGTAATAAAATGGCATTAAAACAGAGAATTTAAGATAATCACCTAAATACTTAAAGTAAGAGAATTATTCTCCTTGGATATTAAGTCTAAATGTCATTCAAAGAGACTGTTTTAGTCACCACAGAGTCAGTGGTGCTATCCTACTCTCAGCAGTCAATTACGTTGAGTACACAAAACAGAAAGGGAGGGAGGGAGAGAGGAGGAAAAGGAAGGAAGGAAGGAAGGAAGGAAGGAAGGAAGGAAGGAAGGAAGGAAGGAAGGAAGGAAGGAAGGAAGGAAGGAAGGAAGGAAGGAAGGAAGGAAGGAAGGAAGGAAGGAAGGAAGGAAGGAAGGAAGGAAGGAAGGAAGGAAGGAAGGAAGGAAGGAAGGAAGGAAGGAAGGAAGGAAGGAAGGAAGGAAGGAAGGAAGGAAGGAAGGAAGGAAGGAAGGAGGAAGGAAAAACAGGGGACAGAGTGTTAGTATAGCAGGTAAAGCACTTGCCTTGCATATGACCAACCAAATTCTCACCCTTAGCAACACACATGATCCCCCAAGCCCTGCAAAGAATGTCCCCTGTTAACAGAGCCAGGAGTACACCATGAACACTGTAGGGCAAGACCAAGAAAAGAAGAAAGAAAGGAAAGCTCTCTATAGGGGATAATAGACAATTAAAGGGAAGTTCAATATTTGGTTAAGAAGCCAGCTGTCTGTGCCCTCTAACTCTCTGCACAAAACTATGAGGCAGGTTACTCATAGGTTTCAATACTTCTCTTGTATGAGTGCAACTACTAGGAATTCAAGAATCTCTTGAGGACATGGTGTGAAGGATCCCAGGATTTGATGATTGCATGATTTGATTGGTTCTCAGATTTTTTCCCGATCTCCCATTCTCTTTCTTGCCTTTATTGAAATCTGGGTGTTTTCTCTATTGCAACTCCCCAAAGATTTTGCATAAGCTATGCAGCATTTCCCATTATCTTTTAAATGTAAAAATGTTCCAAGATCAGTCACAGAATTAAAATGCTCAGACCTACTAGGGAGACACAGAATAGTTCTGTCAGGATATGTAGTGCCAGTGATCTAATTTTCTATCTCAAATGCTCTACAGCTTGAGCATATCCCTTGGTTCTCATTCTTAATTTTCTCCTTTTAGTCTTCCTCAAACATCTTCGTCCTTAGTTTGGACTTCCCATACATTATTGTTGTAGCCCACTCAAATCTCTTTAACTTCCTGTATATCCAAGTCCTCAGCTGTCATTAGTTTTAGCTGATAATAGCTCACATATTATAGCTATTATATAATAGCCCTTCTATGAAGACTTAGAGGAATCTTGTTCTCTTTCATGGAAATTTACAGTCAGCAACTCTTACTCAAGAGGGTTTATAATAATTGGCCCCAGGCTTTAAGTTAGTGCTAATTCTATGTTAGACCACAAATTTAGAGCCCCGTATAAAGTCAAACTTAAGCTAGGCTTCATTGGAGATCCTTAGATTAAATATATTTCCATATGATATATCCTGACTAGATTCTAGTCTGAGAAGGACTATTGTCTACTTTTTTTAAGGTTCATCAAAGTTCAGACTGCCTGTTATCTCTGAATGAGGTTTTGTTTTAGTTCTTTTTAAATTGAGTTTAACTGGAAATTCCAGGACCATAAAAGTATGAAGTCTTTGACATGTAGCAAAAATTCTTTCAAGTATTTTATCTTAAAGTGGGTATATTGATCAGTTCTACTAAAGGAGACTGGTTGAACATTGTAGGAGAAAGTCTGTCATGTGGAATAAAAGTCCAGAAGCACAGAACCAGGGATTGGTGAAATGGATGCCAGAAATGTCAGGGTCTCCTGTTCTAACTATTGAGTGTCCCCAACCACATTCTCTCTGGTCATTACCATCTCAATCTGGGTATCTTACCATGGAAGACAGAGCAATTATGTTTATTTATGTAAACTTGACTCAACTGACACCCAAATTTACATTGTTTACTCCTTCCATCACTGGATATTGTTTCCTTCCATATTCTTGGGGTGGGGGTTAGGAGAGGATGATAACCCCCAGCAGTATTTAGGGCTTTCTCAAGAATCACTCCTAGCATGGCTCCAGGGAAAATATGGGGTCTGGTGATCAAACTGGCTCTGCAGCATGCAAGGCAAACACCCTATCAACTGCCTGCTTATTCTTGAAAAGCTACCTTTTTCTTGCCCAACATCTCCAGATAAGCTCAGACCTGCCTGGCCAAACTTGTGTAGTTCTCCACTACTCAACAGCTAAAACATACTATTTCCAAATACATGAATGTCTTACAAGTTTGTCCTTCTTTGACTGTTTTCCCTTTGTCCTAGGATGCCACTAGGTTTCTTTAAATCTTATTGCTAACTTTCTGATTAATCACTTATTAAGTCATTATATTAACCTCTTCTCTTTTAGAAGTTGTTTCATATTCTGACTGAACTCAATGCTTGCTATAGTCTTCTCTAGGTAAGCATAAGTGAAACAAATGACACTGGACTGTCAAATTAATTGATTTATTAAGAGCATTGGAGTCTAAGAAAAATAATAAAGATATTACAATATTCCAGTTTGAAGGAAGGACTAGGACATACTGGATCCATTCTGGGAGTGGAGAGGACTGGGCCACTATCTTTAATGGTAGATAGAGATCATGAATCAAACTTGTTTATAAGTTGACACACTATTTCTACATGGAAAATTTTCATAAACTACCACCATCCAAACATGCTCTAAAACTAAAACTTTGGTGACTAACCTTTTCATTGGCTCAAGTGCTATAACAAAAGCAAAACCATGTCAAATTTTATAGTTTTAAGCCTGTCTGTGATTGAGCAGAGTAGCTATCTCTTCAATATATGGTATTACACAGACGTTAAGTACCTTTCTTTCATCACTAGAGTATAACTTTTCTCAAGGATTATACCAGAAATTATCAGCATTTCCTGTATGCTGTGTTAGTCAGAATAGTTATATATATACATATATATGCATCTATAACTATATATATGCAATTATGACCTCAGTGTCGTGACCTGAAGGAATGGTTGAGGCTCTTCATGTTCCTGGAGCAGATGCCCTTGGACTACACTAGCTTGTGACAGGACATAATGGAGATAGTTACTGGTGCCTGCTAAAGCAAATTGATGAACAGTGGGAAGACAAGTGATACAAGTGATACAAATATATCACTTGTATCACTTGTCTTCCCCGTTGTTCATCAATTTGCTTGAGCAGGCAAATTGATATTATATATATACACATATATATGAGGCTTTTAATATTTTAAGATTTCAAACATATCAAAGCACTTGGTTCAGCCAACATATTTATGAAAATAGATTCTTTGTTTCTTAAAGATATTACTAATCTGCCTGTGATAAATACCCAGCATTTCATTTCATTCATAAAACATACTTATATAATGTTAGTCATAGAATTTAAACATACTTATATATGTTAGTCCTGGTAACCCAATAGGTTACCAGGACATACTGGTAAAAGAAACAAGAACTGATTACTTTCCTAAGACAGTTATTAAAATGTAGTTTGCAGATCAACTTTATCAGACTTACATCTAAAGTCTGTTTATGACACAAATTCACAATAACCACTCAGATATCTAGAATAAAAATTTCTGTTTGGGGCCCCGAGTTCTAAGATCCCTTACTTATGTGTGCATAAAATTTTGATAATAGCATCAGGCCTCTCCATAGCATTGCCCCAAATTGTGATTTACATTTTGTTTGTGCACCACATGATGACCAGGATTGTGTTCAGTTTGGCAGTTGTGGAGGGGAAAGCTAGCCCATAAAATGCCATTCCGGACTATTTCCTCATGTACAACTATTTGTCTATAAAATATGCTTAAAGCACCTGGTTAGAGAGCAGTGTTATAGCATAATAGTCTCTTTTATTTGTTAAAGTAAAGCGTTTATCCGCCATTTTTTAAA
The DNA here is from genome assembly GCA_021461705.1 of Cryptotis parvus. Lineage (NCBI taxonomy): Eukaryota > Metazoa > Chordata > Mammalia > Eulipotyphla > Soricidae > Cryptotis > Cryptotis parvus. Next base: position 131,734 of record JAJIBD010005995.1, read on the forward strand.
TGAGGTTATTTTCCCCATGTTCCTGCTATACCAGTTCACTTTGTTTGATATTTTATTCTGTCTCTAGATAAACTGGCCCTTTGCACAAAGGATTTTGTACATACTGGAAAATCATAATTCTTTTTTGAGTCAGAGTTAAAATAAATACATACCTAGAGTTGTTTCTATGCTATAGTGATCATTAAATAAGAGGTCATTCCTGACTTTACAGTACTGTTATATAGTTCTCATAGTTGGAGATATGATCCTAAAGTCATTTATTGGAACACAAACAGATTATGCCAAATTTTGTATGATTTTTCAGGTTCAGGAAGCTTCCCGTCTTTATAATTAGATGATGATGAAATGAGTTAATGGAGTTTGTGTTTACATTCCTTATCTATCAATATTTAGCTCATATTACCTGATGAGACAATATGGAATTGCCAATCATGCAAAATCATTGTGATCTATGAGTTTTTAATTTTGCACCCTATGTTGTTCCATCTAATTCATTGCTTAGTGTGTTGTTTTCTATGAATAATTGTGATTGATATGTTAGCATGACTTGTTTTCAGGTAGGAGTTTGGGGGGAGCTTGGAGGGCATTGGGAGGGTTGGGATTTTGGAGGAGGAGGGTTGTTTTTTGGTTTTGTTTTGTTTTGCTTTTAGCTTTTGCTTGAAATGACTTACTTTATAGGTGATGGAATTGCTTTTCACTTTGTCTTGTTTTTATAGTGAGATTTAAGTTTTTGTGAGTACTTTTACCATTTGAGTGTCTTGTACTGTTTCACATTCCATATATTCATTTGATTCTTAATAAACTATTCACTTGTTAAAAATAAAAAGAATAGCACCAGGAAATTACATAAAAATAATAAAGTACAGATGACCTAATGTTAAATACCAATGCTTACTACCAAGTAATTCAGACCAAGCAGATTGTTGACTTGATGAAACAAGCATACTCCACTAGTATATCAATACAACTGAGTTTGAACCTTTACTAAATGCTTTCAAATGTACATTGATATTAGTCAATACCAACTTTTTTCACTCAATGACTTAATTTCTACATTTGCAAAACCATTACATAGTGGCTATGGTGCTTAAACAAATTGTTACTTGTCACTTCCCTTAGTTCATCTATTTGCTCAAAAGGGCTCCAGTAACGCCTCCAATCATTAGGAATGAGGTCCATTATTGTTACCATTTTTGTCATATAGAATACACCACGGGTAACTTGCCAGAATCTTCAGTGGCTCTGGGTTCATCCCAGGGGGCCCAGTCTTAAACAAATTAATACATTAAAAATAATTATAAAAAAGTTCAACACATATCTAATGTTTAGCTTATTATAGAAGGACCTAAAAATAATTAGTCACAAATATGTTTTCCTGGGAAATAAAATTACTTTCAGTTATAAATCGAGTACTACTTAGTTTTTGAAACTATGGTACCAAAAGAAAAAGAAAAAAATTTACAGTGTCACATGCCATCTATTCTAATATTTTATTGATTCAAAGCAATTTATATAATTTTCTCTAGAAAATTTACTTGTAGGGAAAAATGTTTCACCAAGTTTGACTCAGTTAATGAATAAAATTCTTCAATAAAATATAATTTTATTATAAAGAGAGAATTTTACCAAATCTGTTACCACTTGAAAAAAAATTTCAGAAATCACATCACTTTACCAATTGTTTATCATAGCTTTAGCTTAGAATTTTGAATCTTTAAATTTTGAAGACGATGCTGGTACAGAATTCCAGTACTTTCTATTACTTTCATCACAAGTACTGTCTCTTCTCTATAAAATATTGAAGCAACATAGAATAATATCACATAAAAATGTCATTCTAAAGTTACTAAGCTGGTGTCTATTAATATTGCACTTCTAATGGTAAGTAGCCACCATCTGTCATGTTAAACTCATTCTAAGCAAAGTGAATTTCAATCTTGAGACCATCCATTCCCTTTCTGATACTTGATATTTTCAAACACAATATAATGAAAAAGGAACATATATAGGAAGGTTTGGAAGAGAATTATTATTAGGTAAGTCACTTCACAACTTTTAATAGTTCAATTATTTCACATGGGGAAAATGAAACCTTGGAAAGAATGGAAGCTCAGAACTAACATCATTTTTCACAGGTTGATTTTAATACAGAGATTTCAGCATTTCGCATTCACATATTACTCAGAAGTTAACCACCATTTTGCCTTTTCTCTTTAATTCCACTCCTTTTTAGTTTGTGATTGAGTGCCACCAAGTGTCACTGTCTCATTTTTCAACCTGAGCACTTTATTTATATTTTTGCTGAGTGGAATGTACTTCCCTATTCCTCTTTTTCTGAGTATCATATAGTTCTTTGCTAAGAAGCATGTGCTTGGATATTGGTATCATAAATACATACATGTATCACTCTAATATCCAAGGTTGGATATTGGTATCATATGCATATATTTATATATAAACATATATACTTATATATACTTATATATATGCCTGCTCGAGCAAATCAATGAATGACAGGAAGACAAATGATACAAGTGATATATATACACCATGGATATTGGTATCATATATATGATATGTATAGATATAACATATATATATAGATATATATATATATATGATACGAATATCCAACGTTAGGCAAAACATGGACCAAGAGGTCTTGTCAAAGGTGAAATTTACGACAAATGTGTGGGAGTCAGAGGTTAGGTAAGATAGAGAACAGTGTGCTAATAGTTGTAGAAAGTGATAATCCATCCTAGAACTGAGGATTGAATATAAGCAAAAATATACACATGATAACATCTACATTTATGTATTTCAATCCACAATGTGTAGAGAAGGAAGAGAGAAAGATATAGAGAGAAAGAGAGAAAAGAGATAAAGAACCTGCCATTTAGGCAGAGTAGGGGAGGGGGAAGTAAATTGGGGACATAGGTGGTGGGAAATGGGCACTGGTGGAGGTGCTGGAGCACTGTATGACTGAAATCCAAACATAAATATTTTTGTAATTGAATATCACATTGTGGTATAAAAAATATTAAAAAAAAGAAGCACGTGCTTCCTTCTTTTAATGATTAATACCACTACTTGGATTCTAACTATAGACTTCTGTTGCAGGACACCTAAAAGCCTAGGCCTCTGCATCTGCCCTGGATTGCCTCCTGCAGGTCACTTCATAGATAGGGGGTAGTCTAAATGTGGCAGTCTTATCTGACCATGTATTCTATACTGGTTGGTATAAATATTCTCTCATGCTACCACAATCATCGTGGGACTAGCTAGATCTTACCAGCATGTTTGCCTGGCCACGTTGGATCTCTAAGTAATTAGACCAGAGAGAAATGCTGTTTGGCTCCAAGCAAGCAGGCATGGCTCCCTGATAACTCAAAGGCAACTAAAATACAAAACTACTATGAAGTAGACGAGATTCTTGTGAAGGCTTGGAGAAATATTTAACTGGCATTAGTATAGTCTTGGGTACAGAGACATGCCACCTCATAAACCCCTTTCTCTACCCTATAAAGGCATTTCCAGGCAGATCTTGGCTCAAGACATTAGGTGAGGTGCTCGGAGAAATTACCTGAGGGCATTTGACCCTTCCTGCCAGGGGAAATTACATTTAGCTTATAGCTTCTCCCAGCTCTGCTAGGAGGCTTTTAATTAGCTCTGGGTCCTTGTAAACAGCCAGATAGTCTCCTGAAGTTGCTACATTTCTATAGGGCTATTTTCCTGTTTTCATCTCTGGATAGCCCCACCCAAAATGGGCTCAGCTGGGGAGTTTGGGTGGATTTCTAGCTATAAAATAAGCTGCAAGAAGAAAGAAGCCCCTTCTCTTTTTCCCCCCTTTTTTTGCCATTTCACCTTCCCTTGACATTTGCCTCTCTGTCCTCTCCATTCTCTGTTGGGCCTCAACATGTGGTGGCAGCCATCTTGGCCTACATCTGGCTGGGGCCTAGCTGGGAACCCAGAATCCAGAGGTTTTCCCTACTCTTGGATTGTATATTGGATCCTGTGATAGTAAAGCACTTTTAAACCTGCATCAGATTCCTGAGTCTTCATCCATTCCCCCCCACCCCCGGGTTCGAAGGTAGAAGGGAACTTCGCTTCCCGGCACTGTCGGGGACCTCGGTGGCATCCCTGACAGACTTCCACCTAACCTGTAGCTTTATTGCATCAACTATTTTCTTTGTTGTCTTCTGACTTGTTGCCTTCAATCTATATTCAGTATTAAACACCTCTCCATATTTATGGATTTTAATTTTGTCTTTAATTCTAGATTTTTCTAGAACCTTAAGTTATAGAAATCATAACTTTTTCTATCCTCCTTTCCCAGTTTGTTTTTAAAATTTTAATTGAATCACCATGAAAATTACAGTATAAAGTTGTTCATGATTTTTTCAGTCATATAATGTGCCAACACTTATTAAAATGTTTGTGTTCATATATATTCCATGTTAAAGACATTATTATGAAAAATCCACCATTGAGAAGAAAAAAATCAGAAGAAGAAAAAAAGACCGCAAGTCCATTGTGTTTGGCGGTGGAGAAGGGGGCCTGATCAGGTGTCAGACACAGAAATACAAGCATTCATCTAAAGTGCATGGGAAGTAGGTATGGAAAAGCTATCAGATGAAATACTATCCATCAACCACAGTTAAAATCCATTCCTCATAACAAAGTGTATTTGTGAAAATACCAGGAAAGTTCTATGACTCAGTGAATTATCAAAACTGAAGGATTCTGGAACTGGAGTGATTGTTTATCAGGTTCAGAGCTTTCCTTGCATGGTGCCAACAGGGTTCCTCCCAGCTTACCATAAGCTCCCCAAACACCCCTAAGGGTATTTCTGAGTGTAGAGTCAGGAGTAATCCCTGAGCATCACCAAGTGTAGTTGAAAAAAATAAACAAAAAATTTGAGGAAATCTTTGATAGTCTGATAGAGTCCCCCAACTTTAGATACATCTTAATAACAATTCCCTAAAACCTTGTGGTTTACAGAAAATAGCATATTATTTTAATGTATATAAATGACTATTACTAAAAACCTATTTATAGTGTGAGATTATTACTGAACCTTCTAATTCTGTGAGTTCTCAGATTCTAGAGACAGAAAGTCAATTGAGGACATCTCTTCATATAAGGAAAACTGAAGTTCTGCTGTGTCCTTCTCATTTTCTAGGTACTGAGATGCAGCAGTTTAGCCAAAAGCAATTAAGAAGCCAGAGATTTTTCAGGTGGTTTAGACTAAATTTCAGTAAGGCTCACCCCAGCTGATAACGCCGAAAGCTGAAAGTCGACTGAGGTTTCAAATCCATATGCCTGAAAGTGAAATCCTGCTCCTACCTTCTCATATGCTACAGACTGAAGTTTAGCCAGAGATTCTTCAGGTGATGTAGACTAAAATTCAGCATTATGCTTCTCAACTAATGGAGATTTAAAGTCAGCAGGACTGTCAATTGGTTTGCTTTAGACTAAAGTCCTGTTATAAGCTCCTTATAGCCTACAGCTAAAGTTCACAGAGATTCTTCAGGTGGTGGAGACTGTTGTTCAGCACAGTCCTCCTCAGCAGATAGAGACTTGGAATCACCTGAGATCTTTTCTTCATATGGTGGAGATTGAAGATCTGCTGCATCCTTTTCATCTTCTGGTGACTGAACCCAGCTAAAGATTCAAGATTCTTTAGGTGGTATCAATTGAACTTCAGCAAGGTCCTCCCCAACTGCTGAAGGCAGAAACTCAACTGGGGCTTTTCTGTTAGTGTAGGCTGAACTGTACCAGGTGACTAGTTACTAGAGATTGAACATCATCATGGGCTTCTTCAAAAATGGAAGGGTGGTCTTCAGCAGGGTCCTTTCCTGCAGTAGTCTCCTCAACTAGTGCAGATTGAAGTGCATCAAAAGACTCTTTGAAAGAATTTTCTAAAGAATCTTCTAAAGAAGTATCCACACTTGATGACAGCTGAACAGCCCCTTGTATCAGTGGGTCATCAGCTGATTGAAACTGAACTTCATCAGAGTTTAGCTCTGTTTTATTAGGGACCTCTTCCACAAGTATCTCCTCAGCTGAAAATTCAGCAAGGGTCTTTTCTGAAACAGTTTCCTCAACTTGCGATATACTTACTGTATCAGATAGCTCTTCTAGAGCAGAATACTATACTTTAACTGGTATGCCTTGCTTATCTTCTAAAAGTACTTGAGTATCTTTTTTGGTTTGTTGACTAAATGATGATCTCATGATACTTCCCTTGTTTAATAACTTCATTGCTAGTTGTTGTTCCTTGTAATTGAGGATTTTCATTAATGAAAAATGTGCCTATAGACTTCTGCATATCTTCCTTTAACCATGAAAGATAACATGATCTGCCAATAATCTCAATCTCTGACTCATTAAACAATGTTTGCTGTCCCTTGTCCAGTTTTTCTACTTGAGGATTGCATGGAGTTCAAAGAACAACATTCATGTGAATCAGAGAGTTAAAAATATTCACCTTCAGAGCACAGAATACACAATAAAAAATATCTGCATAGAAGCACACCATCTTCAATGGATTAAGAATATAGCCTGGAAGGCCCTAACCATTCCAACTAGATCAATAACCTCTGAGATAACGAATTTAGAGACACCATGCTTAACATATTTAACTAACTCAAAAAATGGTTACATAAGTAATAAAACACAATACAGCATGAAAGCAAAAATAATAGACTATAATCAAAAGTGACAGAACATACCCATGACATTCTTCAAATAAATTGACCAAACACTCCTGAAATTTGTATGGAATAATAAATGCCCATGGATAGCTAAAGAAATTCTTGGGAAAAATAAGATGGGAGGCATCACCTTTCTCAACTTCAAACTTTACTACAAAGTGGTAGTAATTAAAAAAGCATGGTATTGGAATAAAAACAGACATGTGGACCTACAATATAGAGTTGAGTACCCTGACTATTATCCTCAAATACATGATCATTTAATCTTTAATAAAGGATCAAAAAGTACAAAATAGAGCAAGGAAAGCCTCTTCAACAAGTGGTGCTGGAAAAGCTGGATGGCTACGTGTAAAAAATGAACTTAGAACTCTTTCTAACACCATGCACAAAAATCAGATAAAAATAGATTAAAGATCTCAATATTAGACCTGAGTTCATAAAGTACACTGGAGAAAATATAGAAAAAATCCTCTGTGACATTGAAGCTAAAGGCATCTTCAAAGATGAAACATAACTAACAAAGCAAGTGGAAGCAAATTTAAATAGATAAGAATACATGAAACTATAAAAAGGTTCTGCACCTCAAAAGAAACAGTGACCAAAATTCAAGACAGTATACAGAGTGGGAAAGAATATTCACTCAATACCCATCTGATCAGGGGCTAATATCCAGGATATATCAGGCACTGGTAGAACTTTGCAAGGAAAAAACAGCCAATGCCATCAAAAAATGGGGAGAAGAAATCAACAGAAACTTCCAAAGAGAAGAAATTTGTATGGCTAAAAATGCATATAAAAATGCTCTTTTATCACTAATCATCAGAGAGATGCAAATCAAAACAACAATGAGATATCCTCTCATACCACAGAGACTGGCACATATTCTGAAGAGCAAGAACTAACCAGTGCTGGTGTGGATGCGGAAAGAAAGAGACTCTTATCCATTGTTAGGTGGGAATATCAAAAGGTACAACCTTTTTGGAAAACAATATGGACATTCCTCCAAAATCTAGAAATTGAGCTCCCATTTGACCCAGCCATACCACTCCTTGGAATATACCCAGGAAGCCAAAAACACACAGCAGAAACACCATCTGCATTTTTATGTTCATTGCAGCACTATTCACAATATCCAGAATTCGGAAACAATCAGAGTACCCAAGAATAGAGGACTGGATAAGAAACTTTGATACACAATGAAATATTATGCAGCTGTCAGGATAAACAAAGTTGTTAAATTTGCCTATAACTGGAAGGACATGGAGAGAATCATGCTGACTGAAATTAGCCAGAGGGGGAAAACACAGATATAGAATGACAGAATTTATTTGCAGGATATAAAAAATGTATGATACCAATATCTAGGACCAGACAAAACATGAATCAGGAGGTCTTGTCAATGAGTGAAAACTAACACAAGTGTTTGGGAGTCAGAGGTTAGGTAAGACAAAGAAGGGAACAGTGCTAGTAATTGTTGGAAAAGATAATACCAGTCTAGAACTGAACATTGAATGTAGGCAAGGGCTATACATGATAACCTCTAAATGTATGTATTGGAAGCCACAATGTGTGAGAAGGAAAAGCGGGAGAGAGAGAAAGAGAGAAGAGAGAGAGAGAGAGAGAGAGAAAGAGAGTAGAGGCAAAGTGCCTGCCATAGAAGCAGGCTTGGGGAGGGAGGAGGTAATCAGGGGATATTCGGTAGGAAATGGGCACTGGTGGAGGGATGGGTTCTGGAACATTGTATGACTGAAACCCAACATGAACATCTTTGTAATTGTATATCTCAAGGTGGTATAATAAAAAATTAAAAAGTGATAGATATGAATAGTACTGTAGGTGAAATAAATTTGGTAGAAGGGCTCAGCAGCAGAGTAGAGTTTCTAAAGGAAAACTTGGTGAACTTCAATATGAGATGAGGAAACCTTTAGATAACATCAGAAGACAGGGCAAGGAAGTCCAAAAATTAATGAACGGCACAGCAGAGCACAGTGGGATAGGTTCCAGAGGAATAACATAAGAGTCATCATAGTTCCTGTTGACGGATAAGGTGATATTAAAGAACTTGTGAACAAAACCACAACAGAAATTCCCAGATTGGGGAATGCATGCAGATAGATAAAGAAAGTTCAGAACTCACATGACTGATGACTACTTCTTGGTAGCATTTTTTACATTTATAACGACTTATGGATAGTGGGTTTTAGTTTAGAGATACATTTTTTAATTAAGTTGAAAAATGTCTTTTTCTACCAGAGGAACATCAAATAGTAAAATTTCTTGGTTGAATTTGATGTTTTTAAACTTTCAACTCTATTCTTTACATACTGCTTACAAAGATAATATAATGCAGCTCTCAGAGGCTGCAGTCCATTTTATTGGGAAATCCACTGATAATATTTCTATTATATATCAATATTTATAATATTTATATTATGAGAGCCCCACAATGTAATGAGAGTATAGCGCCCTCAGAGCAGAGCCTGTCAAGCTGTATGATGTGTGTTCGATATGCCAAAACCAGTAACAAAAATATTTATTTTCCTGACCCCAAAAGAACCCTTAATATGGCAGCAGTAAGAAAGGTGAACGAGCAGTGCCTGATAAAATTTCACGGTCAACCTAGGCTGCCAAAACAAAGAAGAGTTGAGTAAAATGACTGTCTGTACTTTCAATACATGTACGCTGGCATCGGAAGCATATATCAGGATCTGATGGAGCAAGCGCAAAAGATCAAGTATGACATCATTGGTCTGACTGAGACGAGGAGGCGTCAGTTGCATCACGCTGTATTTGACACTGGAGAATAATTGTTCCTTGGAACATGCCACAAAAGAGGCATCAGTGGCGTTGGTGTCCTTGTCAACACCGAACATGGCCGTAAATATTGATTCATTTGAAACAAACCGGATAGGACTATTATACTTGAAGAGATGTGGCCCACTGTTGTTACAGGACTCCTCTAAGAGCCTCTGCATCTGCTCTGGATTGGCTCCTGCAAATGACTTCGTAGATAAGAGGGTAGTCTAAAAGTTGCAGTTTATCTGACCATGTATTCTGTACTGGCTGATATAAATATTCTCTCATGCTACCACAATCATCCTGGGACTAGCTAGATCTTACCAGCATATTTGCCTGGCCACGTTGCATCTCTAAGTAATTAGACCAGAGAGAAATGCTGTTTGCCTCCAAGCAAGCAAGCATGGCTCCCTGATAACTCAAAGGCAACTAAAATACAAAATTACCGTGAAATAGACGAGACTTGTGAAGGCATGGAGAAATATTTAACTGGCATTAGTATTACTCTTTGGTACAGAGACATGCCATCTCAGAAACCCCCTTTTTTTACCCTATAAAGGCATTTCCAGGCAGATCTTGGCTCAAAACATTAGCATATAATAGAGCCTAGGTGAGGTGCTGGGACAAATTACCTAAGGGCATTTAAAACCCTTCCTGCTTCCCATAATAGTGGGAGTTCTGAGTTGCAGGGGTATAAAACCAGCCTGCTTCCTCTCTTTCTCTCTCTCTCTCTCTTTTTGGGCTCTCCCATTGTGAGATCGCACCCTTCTTGGGAGTCTTGCCTTTTTCTCCTTTTTACAGGGCCTTCACACGTGGTGGCCGCCATCTTGGCCTACAAGTATCTGGGGTTCAAGCTGGAATACTAAGCACAAGATTTCTCCTATTGCTGAATTGTATACCTGAACCTTTGATAAGTAAAGCCTTTTAAAATTGCATAGGATTCCTGAGTCTTCATCCATTTCCCGCCGGCTTCGGAGGTAGAAGGAAACTTCGCTTCCCGGCACTGTCAGGGACCCCAACGGCATTCCCAGACAGTTCCTTGGAACATACGATGAAAGAGGCATCCGTGGCGTTGCTGTCTTTGTCAACACGACCATGGCCGTCAACATTGATTCATTTGAATGCCTAACAAACTGGATAGGACAATTACACTTAGAGAGATGTGGCCCACTGCCAGCAATTTCTATTTTCATTGTCTACGCACCAATATCCACAGACAAGGAAGATTAAATTGAAAAATTCTACATGGAACTGAAGGAGTTCTATAAAAAAAAAGATCACACCTTCTACAAGATCATAGTCGGTGACAAGGCATCGAAAATCAGATGGCTGGACATGTAATGCGATTGGAGACGACTGCTGGACTAGAGCCGTTATCGACTGGATCCCACAGGATGTCAAAAGATCATGTGACCACCCACCTACAAGATGGTCAGACTTCTTCGTCAAGACCCTGAAGGAATGGTGTGAGGCTCTTCATATTCCTGAATCAACCAGATGCCATTGGGCTATATTGGCATGTGATATGGTCCAATGAAAATGTTACTGGCGCCGCTTGAGCAAATTGATGAATAGCAGGATTCAAGTGATCAAGTGAATAGTTATATGGTTACAGTGTATAAATGCCTCTTTACCATTTAAAAATTAATATTATAGAGAAATTTTGAGTTCTAATATCCTGATATATGTCTAATCTCATTTCCTGCTTCCTAATTGTCAATAACCATAGAGTCTACTTTCAAAATATGTTTAAAAATTTTTCAACATCAACACCATGTTTTCCTTTGTAAACAGCTTGGAATATTTTTTATTAGCAATTGTTTCAAAATACCCAAAATTTGCAAAATACAAAATGTTGATCTTAAACATTTGTCAAACAAAACTCAGTTGTTTGTTTAGGGGGGTTGTTTTGTTTTAGTTTGTTTTTTGTTTTTTAGGCCAAACCCAACAGTTCTCAGGTGTTACTACCAGCTTGGTACTCAGAAATTACTCCTGGTGGCACCCAGAGATTCCAGAGATTGAAGTCAGGTTGTCCTTGTGTATGGTAAATGACCTACCCTGTCCTATCACTCTTGCCCCACACAAAATTCAGTTTTGATGCATTCTTTCCCAATATAGGTAAAATAGTTTAATTGTGGGACTGGAGTGATATAGCATAGCAGATAAGGCCCTTGCTTTGCACATGATCTACTCAGGTTCAATTCCTGGCACCAACTGATGGACACCAAGCCACACCAAGAGTCATTCCTGAGTGCAGAGTTGGTATTAAGCCCTGAGCACTGCCAGATGTGACACCCCCCCACAATTTTTTTAATTTAAATTGAATAATTTAAAAAGAGAGTCCCTATCAATAAAATAGAAAAAATACTATAATAAATTTGGTGCAAATTTGGTGCAAAGAAAATATTATAAACTATGTAACAAAAATTTTACCAGATAAATGAAAATTGGTAAAAAAAAATACAAAACATTTTCCTTAATCCAAGAATAGTGAAAGTGACAATATACATAAAAAATGAAGTCCCCAAAACAAATTACCATAAACTATAGAAATGTAAATCGGGACAGTCTCTTTGGAAAATATTATGAAGGCTTCTTAAAATATTAAAAATAGATCTGTCATATGGCCCAGACATTCCACTCCTAAATATCTGTCTAAAAACATATCTTTTTACTGCTTTTCTATATTTTATTGGGTATATTTTTAACTTTTATAAAGGCAGGGTCATTTATAAAATTATTCATAGTTGATTTCAGGCATACAGCGTGCCAGTTCCATATACCATAACCAGTGCCAACTTCCTTTACTGGTGGTCCCAGGTTCTTCTCCCCAGCCTGCCTCTTTGACAAGGACATTTTTAAATTTTGTTTTTGTAGTTTGGGTCTCATAATTTCAATACTGTGGCTCTGTGGTTCAAATGTATGTGCAAACCACTCTATACCACTGATGTATCCAAAGCCATTTCCCCCTGTTACTTCCTGTCTGCCTCTTTTTTTCTTTCCCCCTCAATTACATCGCTTACTTGCCCATCTCCATATCTTGCCTAAATGCTAGAGTGGAGGGTGAACTAGGTAAAAGATACATTTCAAAAGATATATGCACATTTATCTTCATCACAAAATATGTGCATATTTCATCATTGAGCTCTTAGAATATTCAAGGCTGTATTTGTAAAGAATCCAAGTACCCAATGATACTCAGCAGGTAAATATATGGTTTTTATACATAAAGGACTACTACTCTGCTATTAGAAAAAATTACATCTTGCCTTTTGCTACAATATAGATGGTGCTGAAGAAAATTGCTCTGGTTCAAGTAAGTCAGGAGAAAAATACTGTTTATTTTACTCATATATAAAAGAAAAAGAACTATGGCCAATGAAAACAAATCCTTAGACTCTGACTTCAGAACAAGTTACTAAAACTGACCTAGAACTGAGGTTGCTAAAGCAATAGAGTATGCTGAAAGGACTAAAGTGTCCAATTAACTATGGTGGGAAATATTGCTACTTTGGTGATGAGTGTGCCATGGTAACATTGTACCTCTAAAATATAAATATTAATACTATTATAAATGAATATCATCTCAATAAATTATTTTAAGCATCAGTCACAAAAAGACATAGTAATAACATACATAAAGAAATATGAATTAGTTAATGGGACCATTTTCATTTCAGTTTTTCCTTACTGGCCCTAAGAAATATAATTATGTTATTGAATAATTCCCATTCTTTGAAATGTAAAAGTCATAATTTTAGATATGTAATTTAAGCCAAATGAATGAGCACTTTTCTCAATCTTTGTTCCCACCCCTGAAATAGCCTCTCTCTTGGCAAGGATCAGTGAACGCTCATTAAGTTTAAGTGTGCCACTTTACTTGTCTTCCCATTATTCATTGATGTGCTCGAGCAGGTACCAGTAACATCTCCATACGTCACTGTCTCATTCTAGCGTAGCTCAAGGGTATACATGTTCTGCTTGTTCCAGGAACACAAAGAGCCTCAAACCATTCTTTCAGGTCATGGGGATGAGGTTAATAGTTGTTACTGTTCTGGCATATCAAATACAACATGAATAGCTTGCTAAGCTCTGCCGTGTGGGTGGGATACTCTCATAGTAGGTAGGCTCTCAGTTTGTGCATTTACTGATGAACTGAGGGACCACGAAGGATCTTGAGCAGGGCTTGAAGTTGGCTTTTCCCTTGGGTGGAGCTCTGATGAGCTGCGGAGTCCTGATGTTGAAAATGTCTGCCCTCATGGTGCGGGGGTGTTCCTATGGCTTCTTGTGATCTCAAGCCCTGCTCGTCAGTGTCCCACCCTACAGCAAAGCCTATTTCAAGTCCAGTTTTGCTTGGACCAGAGACACAGATACACGGGGAAGAGCTGGTACCAGGTCTCCCTATGCTAGGCTGATCATGAGACGTCCAGGAGGGAAGGCGGGTTCTAGCCCTGGCCTGTCATCCCAATAGGGCCTCACAAGAAGTGTAAGTGAAGGAATGTTTTTAGAACCATCGTAACCTTCTCTGCTTTTATTTTTGTCAATTGTGTTCACCATGTTATATATTTTAACAGTTAATGGAGTGAATATGTATTACAATTGTATCAGATAACTGGCAGAGATTGTTATCAGAGCTGCTGGTGGAGGAAAACAAAGTTCCTAAAAAGCTAAATAAAAGACAAAAAATTTGATTCTAGACTTCACATATTACCACCGTGGTTATATTGGTTTTTTTTTTGAATAACCAAGATTGTTAGGGACACTGTAAAAGTTGAAAAACCTGCAAGGTAAAGATGCTTTGAATGAAATGTAGAAACTGCAGTTCTTGAGGTTCTTGCTAGATTTTCAATTTAACTTTTATCTTTTTCAATAGAAAAAGAAATCCTTTTGAAAAGGATTTAATCACAAATCTTCACATGGATTGACATATCCTTAGGACTTAAGGACTGGTTCTATTAAATGATTGGACAAATCAACTTCTGAGTTCGGAACTGAAACTTCATAAGACTAAATTCCAATGGACTGTAAAACAGCAAAAATATCACCCCAGAATACGCATTGGGTAAAAGTTGCTTTCATGACAGGGGCCCTAAAGGCAAAACAGGTTACCTTTGTAGAGATATTCTCTTGCCAGTCAGTTTTTTTTCTAAGCTACCCTTATCTTGCCAGTTTGTTCTAGGCTACCAGGTCATCCTGGTACCCATACCAAGTCATACTGGTACCCATACCAAGTCTTCCTGGTACCCATACCAAGTCTTCCTGGTACCCATACCAAGTCTTCCTGGTACCCATACCAAGTCATCCTGGTACCCATACCAAGTCTTCCTGGTACCCATACCAAGTCTTCCTGGTACCCATACCAAGTCATCCTGGTATCCATACCATCCTGAATGGTATGGGTACCATCCTGGTATGGGTACCAGGATGACCCCATTCAGTAAAAAATTGCTAGATTTAGTCAGCACACTGTTTAATTTGAACGATTGACAATGAGACAAAAATATGTTGCCTAAAAAGGAATATATCAAGGATTCCTCAGAAAGAAGATAAAACAAGGTCAGCTGAAAGCATTGAATTTTGACTGACACCCTTACTTCCATATTACAGAATACCTGACAGCAAGTATTGAAACCAAGGCAAAACATAGTACTGGTATAAATACCTATATGATTAAACTCTGAAGAATAAATCCCAGATAATAAGAATATTTATCAGAACATTGATTTCTCTAAAAATTTTAGACTAAAATTAAATTTAGCTAGAGAAATAAAGGAATTAAGAATGCTGATTAAGTTGGTTCTCTTTAATCTACATAAGAAATTTAAATTAAGCACTGGCTATATTACCAATCAAGTTCTGAAGAAAAAAGCTATAGTACAGAAGTCAGAGGAAGAATTTAGTAATATCTGTTATCTCTCTATTCTCTTCCCTAATTCCACTGTAATGATCCAGGAGTTCTACTTTGGGAAAAAAAAAACACTTAGCAATAGAGAGGAGAGTAGTAATTTCTTTGGGACATAGTTTTAGAAAGGTTATGAGCTATGTGTGTGTGTGGGGTGGCATGTTACTAAGTTTTACATGCTTATATGGTCACATAGGGTCCAATGGAAATGTTACTGGCGCCCGCTCGAGCAAATCGATGAATAATGGGATTCAAGTGATCAAGTGATATGGTCACATTCTGTGACCAGGTCTTATCTTTATATGGGTCAATTTTTTAACGAGAATGGGCTCTTCTTGGTTCAAACCAAAATGTCACTGGGGGTTAGGATCTATCAGAGAGAATATGTTTCACACATATGAGACATTTCACTCAATCCCTGAAGCCCCCAACTAAATAAAGTAAGGCAGAAGCAACACATGCAAACAAATTTAAATTACTTAAAGAAAAATGTTATGGCATCAGAATAAAATTTAATAGGAATAGAAAGAATTAATCCTTTCAATATTAAAAATAAAAATATTTTATCATTTAGTAAACATAGTTCTAAAAAAGAATTTTACTATAAATGGAAAATTCATATTTCTTTTATAATCTAAAGAATTAAAATTCCTATATCAACTTAACATTTCTCTTCTCCTAAGACAACTTCCGAAAGAATAAATCCACATGTAGATTGAAAGCCTAATATACACAAGACAAAAATAAAACAATAAAAACAGTTATTATGTTATCATATCAATAAGCATCAAACTCCAGATGTAGAAAATATAAGTTAGTCAAATTCTAATAAAAATATTTATGAGTTAGTTAATTATTGGGTTCTTCCCAACTTCAGTTTTGCCATAGATAATAGATATATAAACCTAACAAAGTACTTAGCTTTGAATGCAACAATTTGGATAAAAATTTGTATTTTGTACATCATTGCTTTGCAAAATGGCTTATTTGACATCATATAAAAAGAAAGAATCACTCTGAAAGAAAGGGAAAACTTACTTTGAATGTTCTAAATGTAGGAAAACCAAAGTACTGAAGCAGAACAGAAACTATTAAAAATGCAAATTCAGCAATCTGAAAGGCTATTAAAAATTCTCTAGAAATTAGAAATTTCTCTAGAAAATACCAAAGTTTATTCTGAGAAAATAAAATTTAGAACTATTCTCCAGGGACAAATTAGGAGCTTGCTGAGAACGAACTTTAAAGATATGCAAATATTCCTTCTATCTGTTCTGATTTTAGGTCATAGATAACTACAGAACATTTACATAAATATATCCATGTAGATTTTTACACAAAATGTATAGTTAAGTTCTACATGAGATGTATCTTCTGTCCCACCCATAATAAACCTACTTGTTTGCTTCTCTATCCCGTAGAAATCTTCACTTGAGGAGACACTGAATGACTCCAAAGTCATTTTCTGTACAACAGAATGATGAGATTCAAGGTGTCGCTGTGTTTTATCTAGCTGGTAGCTCATCCTCTGAACATGTGTTCCCTGGGCAACCACAGGAATGGTATCTAACATCTTACTTCCAGAACTTGCAATAGCCTATGGTATCTAGGTCTGCAGTCCTAATAGTGTGTGATCTAATAAAAAATAATATTGTAAAATTAAGGAAAATATATAACTTCTTTAATTAAGGTATTTGAAATAGTCTTTTGCTTAAGGGGTTGAATGCCTTAAAAAGTAAAGTTTTTACTCAGCTTAAAAAAACTAACTTTTCATTGGACATGCTCAACTCCTGTTGAAAGGTCAAAAATCTATGTGAACAATAGATGCTTCTGCACACACAAATGAAGCATAGCACATGACTCTGGAGATTCATTCTAAAAAAGTATGACTTGTCAGCTCTAGCATTACAAGCATTAAAACGCAACCACTGTTCTCTGATGATAACATTGTCCCTAACTACTTGGCACCAGAAGTCATACTGGAAACCACAGACAGCAATAAAAGGCAGGCTAACTAAATAGAATCTCTATACTCTCAGTTTTCAACACAACATTATACTATATCATATTCAGAGCATGGCTGGATGTCTTTAACTAAGCGTGAAGCCTAGAGGGCTCAAGAGAAAATGTGATGATGCATTTGAAAAACTTGGAAGGTAATGCATCTCAACTCTAAATATAACTTTTCTGCTTTAATCATACAAATAAGCAATATACAACTACTCATCTTTTTCACTTTCTGTTGCTTTAAAGGACTGACTTATATAAAACAGTTCTCTCTCCTGCAGTGTTGTAGTGAATGCCATATCAATTAGGAGAGTTCAAATTTGGAACTATAGATTCAAAATATAGTTGAAATTTTAAGTATACATTAGTCAATAAATACATTGAACAAACTGATTATGTTAGTTTGCATAAAATTAGACAATATTTTTTTAATTTATAAAATTTAACCTTGAATTTTAATTATTTAAATCAGGAAGTATACACATACCTGTAAGGTGAATCACTTCTTCATATACATTTATGTACTCCCAAACATAAAGATATTCCACAAA